>LOJH01051453.1:0-12512 GCA_001685095.1 Ellobius talpinus
GGTGGGTCATCATGGCCATGTCCTCGATCTTGTCATACTTGGGAGGGTTCATGGGAAAGACTTGGTCGTCCTTCACTGTCAGGGTCTGGTAAATAGGAAATAGAACAATTAGTGTCAAGTGAGTGACCAAACCTTCAAAATGGAGCGCAATGTCACATGTGCAACATGGCAGGAACTCTACTTACCGCTCCTGCTTCAGTTTTCACCGTCACTTTCCCTGCATCTTTGCTCTGAATGGTTCCTTTGACGAAGGATTCCTTGGGCTCCGCCACAAAGACAGATGTTTTGGCGTCAAAAGGCCTATTCTGGGCCTCGATTCGCTCCTTTTCAGACTTTCGGAGGTAAGGAGCAGCCTCCCCGAAAACGGCCATCTCGGCATCCGAACTCATGGCTGCTGAACTCACAGACCCTAAAGGAGATTTAAAAAAAAAAAAGANCATAGTCTGCACTGTCCAGTATACCAGCAGATTTTTAAAAATGATTAATATTTGATCTGTATGACCATTTTCCCTGTACGTGAGTATGTACATATGTATGCATGCACTATGTGCATGCCTGGTACCTACAGAAGCCAGAAGAGAGAGTGACAGATTCCCCTCCTGGCACTGGAGTTACAGATGGCTGTGAGGCACCATATGGGTGCTGGGAACTGAACTCAGGTCCTCAACAAGAGCAACAATCACTCTTAACCACTGAGCCAAGTGGTTAAGCCAAGCCAAGCTGCATATCTTCACAGAGTCTGTCTCAGGGATCCAGTTGTAAATTACACTAAGGAGTTCTACTGCTACCAGGCTGCAGTTACTGAAGCAAGCCTCACAAGAACAAAAATACATGAGGCTGCAGGGATGCATGCTCAAGGCTTGACATCCAGCATCTCCTATCTTGAGACAGGCATCCTAGTTGGGAAACTAGGTTACAGGTAGAGTGATGTTGCCCAGGACTGTGTGACCAGGGGTAAGTCCCTTGATCATTTTGAGCCTCAGAGATTCCCTCTTTAGGGCAGGATTATAATCCCAGCTTCTTTTCACTCTGAAGCCCCGAGGATAGGGTGATAACGTGGGAAAACCATGTTAAAAGGACAACTAAGTAATTGGAAAGGGTTCAGGCTACTATTTGCATATAAAATGTCATTTACTCTAATGTCACACATCTTTCTGGCCATGTAAGGTAAGGCAACTTTATTTCTTCTTGTACACATTCAGCCAAATTTTTCCAAAGTAGTTTTGGAAGAATTTTAATTTTTTTCCTCCTACTCCACCTGCCCTCCCCCTCTTTTGGTTGGATGCTGGGTAGACCTATTCCAGCATGATGTTTTTGCACACTAAACCAAGTCAAACTCATGAAGGCGGCAACCCACACCCACCCTCATCCTTGTGCTCCCAGGTGGCAAGGTTCCCCGTGCTCTAAGTTTCCTTGTACAGAACATGAGACCTGGCAGCTTGTCCTTCGCTACTTCTAGGCACAGGGGACAGAACAATGCAAGGTGCGGATGGAATCCTGCTGCCATACTGCAGGCTCAAATGCTTGTCACTCATTGAAATCCCCTCCCCCAGTCTCCCTCTTCAGAGATGCAGCACGCAGTACTAACAGGGCTACTGAATGCCTTGTTCCCATAATAAAATATCTCACTGTGTTCTGGTTTCATACAGTAACTTTTCTGCAGGCCCATAAAGTTTAAAAGAGCCATTGTTCTAAGTACTTTCTTTCTTCCTCTCTAGAGATCATGTTTATTGAATGAATTCTAATAGCAAGACATACTTTTACAAAAAAAAAATCTGAGCTTTTCTACCAAGGGTATTTTAGTAGTTTTTTGATTGTTTGTTGTGTTTCTTGTAGAGACTAAATATATATAAGAAATATATTAGAATTTCTTTTTGCTCCCTTGTCCTTTGCTACAAGTGCCCGAGTCACCAATGCAGGGATGAAAGTCCTCCCTCCCTTCCCAGTCCCTCTCCTTAGATGCAGTTGTTAGTGTTTCCTGCGACAAGTGATTTCTCAAAGGATGCTAAGTGACAGGAAACCAGAGACTCCCCATCACACCTCTGAGGACTGGTTAGTCCAAGCCTTCCTTACCTTACCAGTAAACGAGAAGATGTGACTGGGAAATGAGAGGGTCCTGTATGAGAAAAAAGAAGGAAGGCACTTTATAAGTTGAGCAATAAAATCCCACTGGCTATGGGAAGCTGAAGGCACCGGAATTCGCAGATGTGAAAACACCGGGAGCTGCAGCCCAGGCGGTGGCCAGTGTCCTGCTCCCACCTACCTTGGAGCTTTTTAAAGCAGGACGAGTCAGCCTTGTGCGGGACTCTTTTATATGGATAGCTATGGAAACAATGCAGCTGCCTCTTCTTTCTTAAGTCAAAAGGAATTGTCTGGCAAAAACTCTCTTGGCAATCCAGCGTCTCTGCATGATTCTCATTCATATTAAGAATGGTTGGATATAATTAGAAATATTTTTCTTATTGAGTATGTGGATAAATCTCCTATGGATAATTTGAGAAGATTCAGGCTGGGGAATAAAGGCAGTGGCCAGCAGGGTACCTGGCTGTCTTCACGACTTCTTTTTGGCATTGCCAGGCATGCCATTCGTAGCCTTGCAACACGTTTGTATATTTAACATATTAAATTATATAAATAAAATACATTTATTTTAAATTAACAAGGCTTAATTTTCACCTGTTAATCCTTCCTCTCCAGCCCAACAAAAATTAAGTTGCATGCCTACAACAATTGAAACAGAGAGAAAAATCTTCTCTTCATTTTCCCAACATTCTGGAAATTTTCTGACTCTTGCTTAAAAAAAATAAATAAAAATAACAATTGTTTCAGCCAAGCTGTTCCTCCATATAGCAGCATGTCATTCCCTGCCCCCTCATCACTGTCATACATGCAAGAAAAAAAGTCAAGAATTTCCTAGTAGCAAAAGGTGGTTTTGAGAGCACTTCCCAAGGGTTTTTTCTATCATCACACATGAAGGAAAAATGACAATATGAGTATAATACTCTAGAGATCCATGGGAGAGGTTTGGCTGTATCTATATAGATGACTTAAAAAGGCTATTCGTATCTTCTTACCTTCTTTTCTTAAGAAAATAAAGCAAATGTCATATCTACCATATTAAGGAAAATATTGAATACTAAATGTGTCTTAATTTCTAAATAATGTATTTTTTAAACTTTTAAAGAAAAAGTGAGCTAGATCTCTCTCTCACACACACACACAAACACATACACACCACGCGTGCACATGCACGCATATGCAAACATCCATACCTTGTTTTGTGCTCAAAATATGACACTTTTCTAATCAAAAGCTTTTTATTGGGGCAGTAGTGACACACACCTTTAGCCCTAGCACTCAGGAGGGAAGCAGAGGCAGGTAAAACTCTGAGTCCGAGGCCAGCGTGGTCTACAGAGTGAGTTCCAGAGCAGACAAGACTACACAGAGAAACCCTGTCTCAAAAACAACATAAAGAAGAAGCTTTTAAGTGATGCAGTTTCTGCATTCTTAATAATTAGCACCATGGCAATCTTTACACAAAAAAGGAAGGAAGTCCTGACCACATCTTTTTTTAAATATCTGTTAAAATGATGTATGAAGACTTGGCCCAGGCTCCTTGTCTTCCTTCACTAACAAAATATAATGTTGAGTTTTCTGGGATAATGGAAGTAGAATATTAACCAATTTGAACTCTTTTAGACATCATATACTTCAAAAGTTGATGAAGCCATGATTTTTAAAATATCTGCATGCTAAAATAGTTCTCGGTTGTTAAGTTGGTTAAAGGGTATATTAGTCACAGACCGAGAGAAGGGCCTGATGCAGTCAAAGCTCAAGCTTTGAAGCTGTCACGCTGAGCTATCACCCAGGATCACAATTCTCCCTTCCAGCACCTTGTCTTCAGCTTGCTGCCTTCTGGGCATGGTGCCCTGCCCCAGGCATCCTGGATCATCAGCTTTCCAACAATGACAGGGGTCTCTTGACAACAGCAGAGCCCAACACACTTTCAGTTGGCTGCTGAAGTCCTTCCTGGTTCCGCTGAACACAAGGACGGAGACACTATTGTGCTTGCCTCTAGTGGGGATAGAGGGAATACAGCCAAACTCTAGCACAGCCCAGGCTACTCTCAAGGGACCCTTGTCCAGTTATCTCACAGCTAAAGGCGGTCCCAAGGTCACGTCCCAACTGCTACTTTAAGGCCAAGTGGATCAACATTCCATGGTGCATCTGTAACTTTTTTGAGGCTGGGACACACTGACTGGGCAGTTCTGCTTTGGTGAGCTATGCTGCTGGTTTCCATTAAACAGCCATCATTAATGTCTGCGCTGATATTTTGATATTCTTTTATTCCACTTCTGCTCCCCACAAACATCTTCCTTAAGCATTATTTCTCGCTCTGTGTTGTTCTGAACTGATCTTCACTTTCTAATCATTTCATAGTGACTCTATCATCTCATAATGTATGTATTGTTTCCTCCATCTGTGAGCTCCCCCTCAAACGTTGTGCAATGCTGTGTTACACAGGTAGAAACCACCTGATATAGCACTTTTTAGTGTAAAGAAGAAATGCAAAGCCTCATTTCTCAGTGTTTGAGAGACAAGCCTTAGTTATTCCCTATGCCTTTTGGTTCGCAACTTGTGACTGGTAAATATTCTCCGATATTCACTGACCTGCACCTTAGATACAGGTCGGTCAGTCAGTGTAGCATACTTGCCTCTCTGTAAACAAGTTAAGATAAACACCCCCTCTGTGCCTCCCGGGTTTCAACACTGCTCAGATGAGTTAGGGTCTTATGCTTTTCATGGGTTACACCCCTGGGCTATGTGTTATGCTCAAGTCTCATGATGACTTCAGAAATAGGGGAAATTCAAGAGTGAGCATTGGTCTGTGCTGTTCAGGGAGGTTCCAAGGGAGCAACAGCCACTGGCCTTGTCTACAAGAGGGCTGGGTTTAAAGAATTTTTAAAAAACAAAACAAAACACAGACCAAGTGGTTCAAGTCACCTCAAAACAATATGACAGTAAGATTTACAAGCACAGAGTCCAAGTTCTTGGCAGTGCAGGAGTTGTGTTGTGTTTTACCCTTGATAAAAACAAGGGTGGAGCTAACATTTAGAAAGTACCCCCCAAACCCTAGAGGACACATTCAAGATTCTCCACATGTCTTTGTCTTAACATTCTTGTCCTTCACAGTTAACCTGGCTTACTTTTTGACTACATGTAAGCTGCACGACCTTGGAAGCTTAGAATGCCTTCCCAAGACTCCAATTCCTGCTGTATAAAAGGACAAGGAAGTGCTACCACGTAGCAGGATTTGAGGATGAAGTAAGAAAATGTCTAGAGGCTTAGAACAGTGTGTGGCACCCCCTTGCTCACTCAGTTGATACCAATAATTGTGATTACAATAGCCCCAGTATTTTGTTAGTGCTTATGGTGAACTTTCTGCTACAGTAAGACTTGTTTTTGTGTCGTCTCAGTTACCCAGCATGCACCAGGCCCCTTATAAGCCCCCACTGCCCTTGTGGAATGTATTACACTCTTCCTTATCACTCCCCACATTCATCACAATCAAGCTCAGATCTCACCCACATATTTTTCTTGGTTTTTCCATTTAACTAAGGAACTGTAGTTTGGTTCATAAAGAGACAAAATCTGTCACATTATGATACGTGTGAAGGAATGATAGCTTAGGCTAGATACTTGGTGGGAGAAGATGGAGAAATGAGCTAACTGCTGGTCTCTGGGGAGGAATTGGATGCTGGGTGACAGTGGTAGGCTATGCCTTTTTGTACCTTTTGAGTTTCATGGAACCAAAAAGAACAGAAACAAGAGAAAGAAAGACTTCAAGTCCTCATGGGAAGAACTAGTTTCTACTATTGCTTTTAAAATAAAAGTTGATTATATCTCAAAAGACTATCTCATTTATGAATAGAAAAGAACCAATTGCAATTGAAAAAAGGAAGAACAAAGAATTGGAGACAATAGACAAGGGTCTAGAGGACACAGGATTGAAGCTATGGGTTTTCAGGAGGTCAGTTCTCTCTTTCTCTTCGGTTGACCAAACTCCTGGTCTATGGCTCTTCCAAGCAATGGCTGCTGATATTGTTTTCCAGGAATTTGCTGTTTGGCTGGTCCAAACTTGGTAATTATGCACCAGCAATCCACCTGTACAAAATATATCTGAATATACAGATATAACATTTTCTAAGGAATTACTTTATAAAGAAAAGAAAAACGGAGCCCGATGACCTGAGTTCAATCCCAATACACACATGATGAAAGGAGAGCACCAACTCCCACAGCTGTCAGAGACAGAGAGACAGAGACAGTCAGAGAGAAAGAGGAGAGAGACAGAGTATAAATAAATATAATAACAACAAAAAGAATAAAATTACAGACAGTAAAAGGCCTGAGGATTTTCATGACTTAAAATTTTTGAAACAGACGATGGTTCAAAAACCATTTTAAACTTGATTTTCTGTATATGAAGTGACTTGGCAGTTGTTCCAGATTTATCCTTAAAAGATTATGACATTATTTAGTGTTCTATTAAAATACATATAAAAGACAGAAGTTTGTATCTGCCTTTACTCATAGATGGAATCGTCCAGGAAATGACTGAAAGTGTACTATATTAAAATCCAACAAAACACACAAGGTCTGTATGTAAAGAATTCTATGAGGTGGTGGGCCACATCTTGCCTCCCTCACCCAGAAGTCCCCCAGCAAAAAGCACAGCATCTGGCTGGGAGGGAGCTAGGTGACTACGGAAAACTCTGAGAGAAGAGACCAACTCCCTTGACACTAAAACATTACTTTGTTTCTCCTGATTAAAAAAGTATGTAAGCATATGAACATACCAGAAATTTGAGACAAGGACAACAAGAGAATGAAAAGAAGAAATCATTTTGTTTGCTTGTTTTGAGATAGGATCTCATTATATGCAGAGCCCAGGCTAGCCCCAAACACACACTTCTCCTTCTCAAGTGCTAGGATGACAGGCATGTGTCACAACACCCATCTTGAAAAATGATTTGATGGACGTAAAAAAGCCTGCGTTTACTTGTGCACATCCCAGTATCTGGTTATCAGCTTGTGTCAAGTTGATATTATTGTGCAGTTGAATAGTATAATTGGTGTACATGCCTGGCCTCTGTGGTCCCCACCCCTATAGTGACAGACGCCGATGCACTCTGCTTGACTGACTAAGGAATAAGCACCCATTATTTCAGTAATCCTACACTTTACGTGGTGTTCTTAACCTGTGAACACCTTCTGAGGGTCGCTTTTCTCTTTAACAGCTCCAGGGTGTGGATGGGACTGAGAAGCTCTCTTTACTTGTTCTCTGAGAAACCAGGATCCAGAAGGGAGAGAGGTGTCTTGTGTGAGTGATCACACTGGAATTCAGATCAAGATGTCCTGCCCTACTCTACTGCTTCTGATGCCCAATGCACACACCTCTGAGTGTACTTCCCTCCAGGCTGTTCTAACTCCCTTGGGCTGCTGACCAGCGTGTAAATTACTAAACAGCTAGCCTTGTTCAGATGTCATCCGGCGCTGTGAGGAAGATGGCGTCTAAGTCAGTAAACTGGCAGCCTTATTCGGGCACCGTATAATATTGTGAGGAAGCTAAAGTAATAAATACAACAATAGTTATTTGGGAATGCAGGAAATTTAAATATAGAGCCCAGAGAAGATGGGAGGAAAGAGTCACCCATACCCAACCTTTGCTCCCAGAGCCCAGAGAAGATGGGACGAAAGAGTCACCCACACCCAATCTTTGCTCTCCTGTTCCTTCAGTCTCTTCAAAGTCAATGTGCTGACAGTAAAACCAGAATTCCTTTATTATGGTTTTCTGCAGGCTTCTTAGCGTATATTACTGTTTTTGCTGCTGTTGCTGTTGCTGTTGTTATATAATGAGTTTCATTATGGCATTTCCATACATGTATGTAATACATTTTGATCATATCCCCCTGAGAGTCTATAAAGGAATGTATAGGATTTGACAGGTGAAAGTCCAGGGGGAAAAAAATTCTTGATGCAAAAAATGGAAGCAGAAAGACTGAAGTTAGGAAGAGGGAAAATTCTAAGTCGGTCTGGGGAAGTCTTGTGTGAGGGAGGAGTCTGGGGACACAGGCTCAGGTGGGATGAGTCAGAAGCTGCTGCTCTGACTGACTGACTCATTTAGAGAACGATTGTCCTGTCCAGAATTCCACAAGGCTGACCAGAACATCTCCTTTTTGCCTTCATCCTCAGACCATTGACCTCCCTTCCCTGACCACAAACCTTCTGCTTGTTTCATGATTGGTTGCTTCACTTGCTGTTTTGAGACTGAGTCTTGGTATGGGCCTGACCTTGAATTGAGCTCATGGTCCCCTTCCCTCAGACTCCACTGCCTCCCTCTACCATATTTTTTTGTTGTTGTTTTCCTCATTTTTCACACAGTTCTGTGCTAACATTTTGGTTTTCCGTCCTCTCCGTGTGTACCAGCAACACTGACCTCCCCTTATCTGACTTCTCCCCTTGTTCTCTCCCCAAGCCCAGAACTCATTCACGATTCTGTCAGGGCTCCTAACCTTTCACCTTCCCTCCTTAATCAATACCTCACCTGTGTGGATCCTTCTTGAAACTGAAAACAGCTATTCTTTCCCTCTGCCCAGTGCCTATGCTATCCCATCAACCCTACTTACAGCCTGTGACAACAGTCGGTTTTATGGGGCTGTTAGCCAAACAACACTGTCAAGGCCTGAGGGTGTAGTTAAGAGATAGTGGCCTTGCTTAGTGTGTGTAAAACACACACACACACACACATACATACACACACACACACACTGACATAAATCCAGAATAGTCCTCCAGTGAGTTCTTGAATGGTCTCATACAGGACTTAAAGTCTACCCAACATTTCTTTGGGAAATTTTATTTTGTTTGACCACAATGAGATTTCTAAAGTTAAATTCTAGAGCTGGGAAAAAAAGTTGCCAAGTAGCCTTACTCTGCTTCCTATCAGTTGCAAGAAGGAAAAGTCAAGATGTTTTGGATCTTGTTTTGCCAAATTTTTTCCCACCAGGAAACAAAAAACTAAAATACCACATCCATGTCTTTGCCCCTCCCCCCCAAAAAAAAGAAAAGAAAGAGTGTGATCAGGGCTGAGCTGAAATCTCGTGGCAGAGAAAGGAAAGATTTTTGTTCTTTCTGTGAACTGGACATTTCAAGGAGACCCACATGTGGGCTGGCTTCCACCAAACAGCTTCTCTTTCTTCCGGGTTTTAGCTTGCTCCAGGTCCAGCAACTGCTCTGGTGAGGAGCTGCTGAAAAGAAGGCTGTGTTCCAAGGCCGAGCGGTATTTTTAGGGCTTGAGGAGGAAGGGCTTTTTTTTTATGTGAAGGGAAGGATGAGGATGTCATCCAAAACACTGGCCCTGTGAAGAAGCTGAAATTTGGCACAGTCCAGGAGGCTGACCGTGAGAGAAACAAAGCCAGAGGCCTCACTTCCAGAAACCAAATGCTGAAGACCCGCTTGTTCTGGTCCAGCTGGAAAACTGAACACAGACGTTTTCTCGGATTTTCTCATGTTTTGCCCCCCCTTTTTTTAAAAAAAAATCCACCTCCTCCCCTCCTCCTATTTCCCTCCCCCCTTTCTTTTCCTTTTTTATTATAAATCACCAGGAACCACACGCGTTCATTTCGACTGATTTGTTGGAAGACCACTGCTTTATAGGGCGTATTCTTTCTCCCTTGAGCAAATAAGAAAAACAAATTAAAAATCACTGAAATACCCATGATATAGCATATCCTGTGAGAAAATGTTAGCTAATTCTCAAGATTTCTCAAAGTCAACAACCTGTGAGGATTTGATGGACTGAACTCCAGCAACCTGTGTGTGCTTGGATGAGGCGAGTGCCTCTTAGTCTTGCTGCTGCAGTTTGCGTCTGAAATGGCCCCCAACCACCATGACCTAGGTCCCAACTTTGTGGTGGAATCTTTAGTTAGAAGTCTTTCTGGCATTGTGAATGTGTTCTTGGCCTTTGGGGCTAGTAACACTCTGTCTTTTCCGACTCTTTCTATTGTTACCTTTCCACAATGCAAATTGCTTGATGTGCTGTCTCTCTGTGGGCCCAAACCAACGAGGCCAATCAGTCAAAGACCATCCAAAACTGAGCCAAAGTAAACCTTGCTCTTTACAAGTGACTATCTTGAGTGTTTCAGTAACAGGGCGCCAACTCATAAATATGCTCAACACTCACGCACAACTTAACAAAAATTACATTGCAGGTTGGAAGAAAGAGAAGGTAGGAAGAGCAGAGTTTCATCC
The DNA here is from genome assembly GCA_001685095.1 of Ellobius talpinus. Lineage (NCBI taxonomy): Eukaryota > Metazoa > Chordata > Mammalia > Rodentia > Cricetidae > Ellobius > Ellobius talpinus. The sequence continues at coordinate 10,315 of LOJH01051453.1, forward strand.
TCCTGGATGATTCAGACTCATTATGGGGTGGCTGACTTTTAGATAGATACTTCCTACTGGGGTCGTACTAAAGCAAATGATTCTAAGTTGGCATTAAGAAAAGGCAATAGGATGGACGTGGTGGTACACGCATTGAATCCCAGCATCTAGGAGGCAGATGTCTATGGTTCAAGGTCAGCCTGGTCTACATAGTGAGCTTAATGCCATCCAGGGGTACACGTTGAAATGTTGTCTCCAAAAAAAGGAGAGGGTCAATAATTAATGATTTGGGGGAAATACAGGATTTTCTTGGCACTGTCCTCTTCAATCTTTTGGTCTCTGTTTTACAGCTCAGAAAGTCTTCATCTCTCCAGTGACTGCGCTGTCTATCCATCCATCAATCCCTCATACAGCCTCTGTTCTCTGGAGACCCGCAACTGATGTGGGGATAAGCACTGCCACTAATGCTTGAATTTGCTGCCTGTAACACACTGGAAGGAAATGGACCTCGAGTTTGTTTTCCCTGGCTAACTTCCTGAGGTATTTTTCTGAGTCTAAAGATTATTCATTTCCAAAATGTGCAGTTTTATTTAGCCACTCCCATTCCTGCTGAGACCCCAACCACGTAACACCTATTCAGCAAGGTAACTGAACTGTCTATAAAAACTTACTGTATTATGCCTCTCCCATCACAATGTAGGTTTCTTGAACATAGAGGTAACATTTGTGCTTATTTCAATATTCCCTACCCCCGTTGCAACTTCTACGCTAATGAGTTCGTTGTTCTTTAGCCACGGGCACACGTAACAACTGCCTGCAGATTCTTGAATCCTGTATCCTAGATACCAGCTCCCAAAGTGTACCCACTCCAACAGCTTCAGCCTCACTTAGGAGTTTAGTCACTGTACACATTATCAAGTTCCATTCCTGATCTACTGTGTCAGAAACTCAGAGTTGTAGTCAAGACTCTGTGACTTGGGGGTGCACTAAAGTTTGAGTCAGAAGATATAGAGAATTCAGGAAATCTTGGGGAAAGTGCTACTATTTGATAAATATCACAAGGTCAAAGGTGGGGCCTCTTTAGCTCGCCATTACATCTCCATCTCCAGGGCCTATCTTGTTACCAGACACAGTCTGGACACCCCCAAATTATCTAATTAAAAAAAAAGAAATGCAGTTTTTTGAGGCTCATAAGTTGTGTAATGAGCAACCCTATTTCTCATGCCTGCTGGTTTTTTACGAAAAGTAGCTGCAACGGATGCTTGGATAATGCGTATTCCCTCTGGAAGCACCACATATTGTCCAAGTATTAATTACTCCATACATTGTGCACTTCTGACTTATCAGGAAGATCCAGCTAGAGACCTAACTACAAAGAATTCTGGGGAAAAAAAGATCACACTTTAAAAGTTCAAAAAATATCTTCAATAAATTAAATTTTGATTTTTTTCCTATGAGAAGTTGCTCTGTTGAGCTCTCTGCACTCTTCTGAACTTCTGAATTGTGGTGAGGAGAGAGCTCCACACTGAAGAATGAAGGAAGGGCATCCTTCTGCACAGAGGGTAGACCAGAGGTAGAAGCAACTAAAGCTGCAAGGGACCACTGTTTCCAAAAGGCAGGGTTTATAGGCTCTTTTCACAGTCACTTGCCACATGCAAATCATTTTAGACAAAATAGGGAATACACCAAGGCATTTAAGAGCTCACAACCCAGCAGAGGAATTAGATCTTCAAACAGACAGCTACAGCCCTTCCTCATCCTCCACAGCACTGCAAGGTGTTTACCATATATGTTCTTTAATTTATCTATCTGCTCACATAGCATACAAATTAACTGTCTTCACTCCGCATAGAACCCAAATGAGAGTTCTCCTTCACACCTGGGTCTAACCACAGACGCGTCTCCCATGCACAGTGAAGATAGTCAACAGATCTTGAGTGAAATGCTGATGAAGAAACTACAAACCTAAGGTGCATGTTGCTATTCGAAACATGGACCCTGCCTCAAGTGTCCATCTCTTTTTCTCTGATGATGAATCATACCCTAGGATCCTGTGGATTGACAGTTTACACCCTGATGATGAAATTTACCACTGGGTGGGCCTGAACCATACTACTTTTCTTTTTTTTTAACTCTTTTAAGTTAATTTATTCTTTGACTACATTATAGATCAATAGATAGATAGATAGATAGATAGATAGATAGATAGATAGATAGAT
>LOJH01051454.1:0-12512 GCA_001685095.1 Ellobius talpinus
CTAGCATAGATAAGAATAATGGGTTAATATAAACTACAAGAGATAATAAGAAGACTGAGCTAGTGGGTCAATCAGCTTTATAACTTATGGAGATCTCTGTGAGATTTTCTTTGGGGCATGCCAGCTGTGGGGTACTGGGCGGGACAGAAACCCCAACAAGCCAGCCCTCATGTTACAATGATGTTTTATTACAGCAATAGAAAAGTAACCACTGTACCCTCCAAGAAGGATTTCCCTCCTCTAGCAGTTACCAACTGCCAATCTAAGAAAAGCACTAATTCACCTCTCAATTCCTCAGTGATCCACTGCCCTGTGTTGTCCTATCTCTGGTTCACTTGTTAACTGGTTTCTAGTTTCAGTAATCATTGTGATCAGAAAGGATCTAGCATATAATTTAAATGTTTTTAACTTTGTGACATAATACATAATCTGTTCCAGAGAAATCCTAAACTGAGGGAAATGTGTTCTGTAACTATGAGGTGGATTATTCTATAAATGCCTGGGAAGTCATAGGATTTATATTATAACTTGACTGTGGTATTAACTTGACTTTAGGAGGAGGTCTGGATGACCTGTTCATTAACCAGGTGGAGTGTTGAAATTCCACACTATTTCTGTATTGGAGCCTCTCTCCATGTGTCATGTTTGTCTATGAAACTGGATGCTATAACATTAGGTGCACATTAACTTATAATTATACCTTACTATTGACTTGACCCTTCATTATCACATGGCGACTGCCTTTCTTCTTATTGTCTCAATGTCTATTCCTATAGATGGTTATTGCTGCTTATCTCAGGTTTTCCTTCACCTGGAGTGTCATTTTGCGCCTTTCCCATTTTGGTTTCTGTGTAATTACTTGTGAAGTGAATTATTAGCAGGCGGCGTACTGGTGGCTCATGTCTTTTTTTGAAATCCGTTCAGTAAGTCCCTTAAGTTTTAATGAGAAAATTTAGTCCATTCACATCCGAGGCTATTATTGATAGGTAAGGATGAATTCCTGTCATTTTAATGTTTTCATGGGTATGTGGCAGGTGCATGCACATATATATCTGTGTAGTGTGTGAAGATGGAGGGTAGAGGCTGACTGGGCATCTTCCTCAGTCACCCTATATACTGAGGCAGGGCCTCTAAGCTGAACCCAGAGCCCACTGCTTCAGCTAGTCAAGCTAGCCTGCTTGCCCTGAGAACCCTATCTCTACTTTCCTGGTGCTGGGGTACAGACAGACAATTACATGGCTGCTCAGGATCCAAACTCGGGTCTTTGCAGTGTGTGGCAAGTGTTTTTCCCATTGAGCTGGTGGTCACAAATCAGTTTTTCTCATCTTATCTTGGGAGGTCTTATTTTTTTCTCCATTTCTGGGGTAGTCTTGTTTGGTAGAGTAATTCTGGTTGGCTTTGTTTCAGGACTTGGAATGTGTTATTCCACCCCATCACAGATTGTGGGCCTCCACCTGAGGTGTCTCCTGCTATTTTAATGAGCGTAAGGTAGAAGTGATTGGGTGTTTTTGTCCCCTGCAGATTGTAAAATTACTTCTTAGACTTTTGACAGTTTGACTATAATGCTGGGGTGAATATCTTTTCTGGTTAGGTATATGAGACATTTTCTAGATCTCTTATACCTGGATGATCATATCTTCCCAAAGATTAGAGAAGTCATGGAATAATTTTCCTGTGTCCTTAACCAATGATAGAGATATTTATTCCCTTTAGAGTGTTACAAAGATCTTTGTTCACTTTTGTTTGTATGAGACAGTCTTGCTATGTAGTCCAGGCTGCCCTCCAGTTCTCAGTTCTCCTGATTAGCATCCCAGTATGGGGATTACAGGGATGCTGGGATTATGGGAATATACGACCACCCCTGGCTTGCAAAGATCCTGAGTGTACTTCTCTCTTTTCCCTTTCCCTCCCCTGCCTTCTTCCTGTGGGGTTCTTTTGTTTTTGTTGTTTGTTTGTTTGGTCTAAATTAGATATTTAAGAAACCTGTTTTCAAATTCAGATGTTATTTCTTCCACTTGATCTAATCTGTTGATATTTTCTGGTTAAGCATTCTCTTTCATTCCAAGATTTCTATTTGGTTGTTCTTAAAGATCTCTGGTGAGTTTCTCATTCTTGTCCTGCTTTGTCTTCCTAGTTTAATTTGATATTTTATAAATATTCTCTTGTATCTCACTGAGCTTCTTTATATCTATTTTAAAATTCTTTATCAGGCATTTCATCCATTCTGGTTTCTTTGGAATTTGTTGCCGAAGATGGACATCCTTTTGGACATGGTACACTTGTGCCCCTACACTGAGGTTTCTGCATCTTGTGGGTCGGATCACTACTCCTTTCAGAGGTCTTCTAAGCGGTTTTCTCCTGATGATGTGTCTGATGTCAGTGTCCGGTCTGCCAGGCATTTGGCTTTATTTCTAATTGGGCACTGTACTGCCGCCTGCCTGCAGCTTATGTGGTTACGGATCACGACTACACAGTACACGCTGTGTCAGAGTCACAGATTACCGCGGGTTATGCCAGTTGAGGCTGCCATTAGCATCTTAGGCAGTACCATGTCAACAGTACAGTGTACAGATTGTATGGCCAATCTCACCGTGGGGCCATGGGGCCCACCCTCTCAGCACCCTCTGCTACTAGTAAGGGCCTCTGGTACGACAGTCCTAGAAACGACAAGGGACTTGAAGTCTTTGTTGTAGCTCAGATACTGTACAGGGAGAGACTGATGGAACCATAGCCTACCCTCTATGGTGATTATATCCAGTCCTATGGCACTTCTTATCAAACAAGGTATGAGGACACCAGGAAGTAGATAGCATCAGCTGTTGCACTCCCCTCTGCTGGCTTCTGAGAGCCAGCCCTGGAGTGGGGCCTCGGGCCCTCCTAGCTTTGCACGTACAGGACATCATCCAGCAGCTGTGATGACATCATCCAGTAGAATAGGAGTGTTTGGTAAAGTGGAAGCTTTGGCTTCAGGCTGACATCTGCTGGATAAATCGCCACAAAACCCAGAAAACACTCATCCCTCTGGCTTTGTATATTGTAGAGGCACAGGAAGGAGAGGAACAAAAGGGAGGTTCCCATGGAGAGTGAGAGAGAAGATAAAAGTCAGAAGATCAGGGAAGAAACCAGCCTGCTGTAAGCAAGTGGAAGGGCCAAGCCAGAGATCACCATTGGTGTGGCGTTACAAAATTGGAAAATCAATACCTAGCATTGCTTTCTTTTCTCCTTCTTTGCTCTGTGTCCCCTGTGTTGAGGTAACCTAGAAAAACTTGTTCTGGAAAGGCCAGGCTCTCTGTAGGAAGAACATAGCATCCATTCTCTGGAGGGTGGTTTCTCCTGAGCATGGGTGGACCCCATGACAGTGTGCTGGAGCCCATGGGACGTCTGGGACGATAGCCTTCCTCTCTCTGCCAAGAAGTCTGGGACAGCCCCCAACTCAGCTGCTTTCTAGGTGGGATGGACTTCATGGTTGTCTCTACACAGCCGGAAGCCTCTTCCTCTTTTAAGTATAGTGTCATTCTGACAAGCATTTAGATGGATAGAAAAGGAACACAGAACAGAAAATATTTATTGACAGGCAAGCAGTTCCTTCCAATGCGTGCAGAAGCACATTGGAAAATGATACTTAGAAGTGAGATGTAACCATCTAATTTTACTGCTTTACAGTGAAGTCCTCACACGACACCAATTGACTTGTAAAGGATAAATACATGGTTTTCAAATGCCCACTCTGCACTGGGCAGGTCTGAAACATATTTATAATCAGTTGGCTACTTGTCTCTTTTGAAAGCGTCATCTAATTTTAGGTTTAGCTGAGCTGTGAAGATTTCTGGGTGCTGGTTGGCTGGGAGCTTCAGAGGAAAGGGTCTGCTTTTTCACAAGGGAGGTGGACTTAAAGGTAAAACTACATTGTCAGCCCCCGTTATGTAGGCAAGAAAGCAGTTTAGGACACAGCTGGCACCAGGGTAGCTAGTGAGGAATGCTGCTGATCGCCATGTGTGCTGCTTCCTATCCAGATGATATGTTGCTTGCCACTGCCTCTCCCTGCCCGTGCCATCTGGGCCCTTCTTAAGTGCCATAAGAGGAATGGACAGACCGAGATATTCATATGTGGGAGTCTAAAGCTGTCAGGAGGTGAATAAATAAGGGCCCCAAAATAAAGCCAGTTTGTGGGAACTTGATTAGTAGAATCTAAGGCAACACTCAGTTTTCTGTTGCAGGAAGTCTCCAGTGACTCTTAGAGTCAGAATTCTGTTTTGTTCTGGGAAGACCACCTAAGTAACCCTTGTCATAGAACTTGGTATTTTGATACAATCGTCATGTGTGGCTTTGTTTTGGATGGTTTCAGAGTGTGAAACGTATTTGGTGCCAGCCCAGGAAAGGCCCTGTGGGTATGTGATAGTCAGAGATGTCTCTACCCATTCCCAGGTGCACCTTGCAGAGCTAGTTCCTCTCTGTTGGGAAGCCATCAGGCAACCTAGTTGGAAAGTCACCAGGCAAGCTGTGGCAGGTCTTTGCAGTATGTTTAGAATCAGGGAGGCTAATGGGTCTTAATGCTATGTGCTTTGCAGAACTGCACCCTTAGAGTCTGGATTAAGATTCCATTTGAAACTAGCTTGTTTTTATTAAGAGAGTGATGCATTATTTCAAGAGCTGTGCTGGGGAGGCATTAAGATGGGGAAAGACCATGAAGAAAGTTCCTGGCATTAATATATCTCTTTGGGGTGAAGCAAACAAAAAAATTAGACCAACTGCTATGATTTGGATCTGGAATTGTCTCTCAAAGGTCCATATGCAAGGGTTTGGTCATCAGCCTGTGGCAATTTTGGGACATGGTGGGACCCTAGGAGATGAGTCTACTGGGAGGAAGTTAGGTTACTGGGGGCATGTCCTTGAAGGGGTTATCAGGACCCAGACTCCTTCTTTCTCTTTGCTTCTGGCCACCATGAAGTGAGCAGCCTCCTCTACCATCGACTTCCCAAGGTTGTATTGGACCACTACTGGCCCAAAGCAACACAGGTAGATAAGTGACTAGGAGCTAACACTTGTGGAAGTGTGAGCAAAATAAGTCCCTTTCCTTTATCTTAGGTATCTGTCACAGCAGTGGAGAGCTGATGTACACACTATGCTTGGGTAGCTTGGTAAGAATCCAGCAATGCTCCACTGAATCCATTACTTAGTATGAAAAACCTAGTGTGAAGGACAAACTGCTACTTTGCTGTTGGGAGTCAGGGGCAAGACACATGTCTGTGAGTAAAAGGAGCTTCTCTTAAAAGAACTGATCTTCCTGCTTTCCATTATCTCAGGAGAAGCTCATTTTAAGATAAGACATGTTGATGTAGGATGTCCTTCTGTATATGTGTTGTTTGTATTGGTTAATGAATAAAGCTGTTTCAGCCTATGGCAGGGCAGAATATAGCCAGACTGGAAGAGATATATAGAGAGAGTAGGCAGAGTCAGGGAGATGCCATATAGCTGCTGAAGGAAAAAGACACCCAGAACCTTTAACGGTAGGCCACAGCCTTGTGGCAAAACACAGATAAATAGAAATGAATTAATTCAAGATGTAAGAGCTAGCAAGAAATATGCCTGAGTCACTGGCCAAGCAGTGTTGTAATTAATATAGTTTCTGTGTGATTATTTGGATCTTGGCGGCCGGGAAACAAAGTAGCAGCCTCCATCTACAAATGGCACCCAATGTACATTATGGAAGGACCTCAAGGTGCAGGCAAGGTGTCTGTATCCCAGACGAAGTGGTTGAATGGATCCCTGACACATGGAATAACTGCAAAGCCAGACACAACATCAAGAGTGCTCTCAGTGTCGCGACAAGACCCACTTTTGAGGCAGCTGGAAATTATCCCCTGAGTCACACACCTTAATTCCTAACATATCCATGGTGACTTAAAAGTCGCTTACTACATGTACTACGGGTAGTTAAGGGAGAGCCCAGCTCCGAGTTTAGGAGACAACGGCTTGCTTTACAAGTGAAGTTGTCCTAAGACCGACTGACACATGGAAGCTCTAGCAGCTGGTACAATGGAGAGCTTCTTGATGATGAAGCAACGAGAAGGATGAGAGAACATCACAGCATCCTGGGGAAATGCAGAGGGAGTGGGTGGCAGCTCTGATGCTTTATCTTATTTATTCATTTAGAGACAGGACATGTGATACAGCCCAGGCTGACCTCCATCTTACAATCTTCTTATCTTAGTCTCCTGAGCATGGCGACAATAGGCATATGTCAGCATCCTGGCTATAATGGTTAGTCTTGATTGATGTGGTAGAAACTAGTAGATTAGTTTTGCAGCACAGGCAAGTACTGCCTGCCTGTCTGCTTTCCGGCTGCCATGAGGCAAGCAGCTTTGGTCCTTTCCGCGCTCCTGTCGCGAGGCACTACTCCACCACTGTCCAGAAACAGCAGGTAGCTGATGGTGGGCTCTGAGCTGTGAACCAAAGCCAACCTTTCTTCTCAAGTACTTGACATGGCAACTTACAAGGGAACAGAGAATTGGTACCAGGAATGGCCTTATCTTCAGGACTACCTGACTACATGGTTCAGAAGCCTTCACAAGCAGTTTGTGGGAAAAGAAGTTTGGGGACATGTGTTAGAGTCCCCAAAATTCTTTCACCAGGGCCTTGAGGAGCTCTGATGGCGAGAGCTCAAATCAATACACCACAGAGGTAAAAACTGTTTGTGGGGTTCCTAATGGAAATGAGGAATTTATTTGGAAATAGACTAGAGGCCATTTGTGTTATATTTTGACAAATAACTTTTGTACATCCCGAGACTTTGTGTTAAATTCTATTTAAATTTGGCAGAGGGAATCTTAAGACAGCTACCATTCAGGCTATTGCATGAACATGGTTGTTGCTTTTGGTCAGGTTTAGTTAGAACGGGGAGCAAAAGCAGGGTGGAAAGATGTGAAAACGTAATTTGGTTTTTAAAGTTCGTGAAACATTGAGGTTATGGAAGGCATGGTTTCTAAAAAGCACCCTCCAAAGGAGAGAAGTTCTTTGTCATAAGACAGAAAGATGCCTTGAAGGCCCCTCAGGAATCAGCAAGATTTTATTCACTGCAGGCTTAAATCGGCTTGAAAAACTTTCCCTGGAAAGAGAAGGCTGCTGGGGTGCCCTGTGTGCATATAGATACCTACAAGTTATTATAGAAATCATTCTGCTGTGCTTAGTTGCCCATTCAGAGGTTCCTGTAGCCATGATCCGAGGAGGCCCAGCTATGGCTCATGCTGGTGTTTTCCATGTGATTCTGGTTTGGGGGGAGCCCTCTAGGTATGTGAAAATAGGAGGGGAAAGACAGAGATAAAATGGAGGTGCCAGTCAATTAGATACAAGAACAGGATGTATATGTCTCTAAAGCTCCAGGCAGTGAGTACTGCCATCTGAGACAAGCCCATGTGGGCTACAATTGGCAGGGCTGTAGGTGAGGCTTCCCAGGACCTTTGAAGCTCACATTATGCCACCACATTTTTCAGATGCTACACGATTCTCTTAGCGCTGGGTTAGGGTCTAGCAGTTCACTTCCTTCGTGTCTTTTGTTATTTTACTCTTTCTCTTTTGGCTGTTAGTTGCTATATATTGGAAGTGTTTAACTTGCTTTTCTCAGGGGCTCACAGTTAAGAGTTTGACTAGTGTACCATGGGAGATTTGGAAAAGTTATTAAGCAGACCTATATCATTGTTTTCTTCATTTGGAGATCAATTATGGCCCGAGTAGATGTGTTTAGCGTGTTGAGAAGAGATAGAGTTATGATGGTTACTCTTACCAACGTGTTTCTTGAGTGGTCTGAGAGACACCAAGTAGTTGGTATATGTCTGCGTGCTGGTGAGGGTGTTTGAAGAGAGGACTGGCATGTAGCTCTGTCTGTCTTCATGAGGTGAGCAACGTTGCTCCCCATGCTCTTCAGCCTCACTGTTCTGCTTCATTGCAACCCCAGAAACCACACCCAACCACTGTCAGTCTGGACTATGACCTCTGAGACACAATAACCCTGCTTCCTTTTCAATTGTCTCCATCGGGCCAGGCACCTCCCTCCCTCTGCCTCTAGGGTACTCCTGTGGCACTCCTCATCCAACACCCCTGCTGCCTCTACTGACTGGTTAGCTTCCTCTGAGTTGAGTTTGAGGTTAGGGGTAAGGGACTCACTTCAACTGTTACCCTCCCCCACAGTCCTACATAAGAGTGCTCAGGATTATCTTTTCTTTTATTAACAGATGAAGGCCTCTCACTGCCCTCTCTTGTCCTTTTCTCACTCTATATGGCCACACCAGTACCAGGCTGTGTGGTACCAGACAAGAGGGGCAGAGAAGGTTCAGTTTTAGTAGCTGAAACTAGAAAAAATAAATTGGTGAGTCCTACCATTTTAGTTTTTTGGTTCTAGGTTTAGGCAGTGATGCCGGCTCTCAGAGTGTATTTCATCTGACAGCACATTGGCATGGATAGGGTGAATGCAGTGTCCCTGCTGCTCTGGTTTTTCTATAATTCTAGGCAACATTATGGTGGAGATTCTAGAGTTCCACATTTACAGACTGATTCCGAATGGCTCAATCTACTTGTGAATTACTGAAACTAGATGAAACTGGTTCTTGATGTATCCAGTTGGCTTTCTCCTTTTAAGTCTTGATAAAGCTAAATAGGTTATCACTGTGTTCAAACTAGTTTAAACTGGTATTTCCTCGACTTCCTCAAACTACTCAAGTAAGATTTAGTCATCCATTTTACTGGAATAGTTCACTTTACTGGAAGCAAGATAGTTTGAATGGAGCCTAACAGAGGACTGCTCCAATTAGTGGCCTCTGGTTGTCAGCAGAAAGCCAGTACTGCAACCTTGCCTTAGAGGCCTCAAGAGCAAAGTCCATGGTTATATGTATTTATTCTCAAGATCAACCTGAATAGTGTTTAAATTATAGTTATGTATTGACTCAGGCTTTTAGCTAGGCAGGAATCAACCCTGCGTGAGCATCTTAGTCCACTCTCTAAGAGCTGTGGGTTGATGTTCACTGCTCAGGAACCTCCAGCCGCCCACCTCCCCTTAGACCATGCAGTCCCCTCACCTTGATCCGGCTGACTGCTTCCTGGGCCTGCATCATGCGTACATTTTTGGAGGGAGTTTTGTCTGAGAGCAGCTGAGTGGAGCCAAGGTAATTGGCAGCAAAAATAATTCCATCAATCAAGTCTTCAGGGTCACAGGGTCCAGGGACTGTAACACAGAGTGAATGATGTCACAGGGTGATGCCACATCCTGATGCTGTATACCAACCCCTGTGCTCACTGTTTACATATGTGCCAGTCTAAGACATCTTAGAGCCATTTACTATGAGAAATGGTGTATTTACTTGAATATGAACCAAAGTCCAACAGTAAAAAAGAGATGCATCTTAGCCAGGCCTGGAATCCTAGTTGCTTGGGAGGCCGAGGCAGGAAGGCAATCTGTTCAAAGTTTGCCTATATGGTCCTTGACTGGCACATATGTGAGGCCGTAGGATAAACAATTCCCCACTCCCCAACATAGTCCTGTGGATTGGAGCATGGACTCTTGGGCAACAAGGGCCATGCCATACTCATCTTTGACTTCCATGCCTGTCACATGTGTCTATAAACTGTGTGCCTGCTTGGGTGAATAGTCAGAGGAATAGAAAGCTGTAATAATGGAAAACACCATTTCTTGACACTTCCTATTTCCTTTCTACCCACTCAAAATTTCCTCCCCTGTTTGGTCTGTGATGAAGGAATCACATTTCCTACGTGAAGAGAATGGGGTATTTCTTTCCTGTAATGGCACCAGACTCCATTCCAACTCTGTAAACTGATAACATCACAGCAAAGCCATGGTCTGATGCTGCCAGTCTTCCAACTGACAGACCATGATGCTCCTGGCTTCACACTGAGATAAATCCCAAGGAATATCAGATTTTTCTGTTCTCACTCACCAGTCTACTAAATTAAATCTCTGTTTTAAACAGAAGGACATCTGATTCTAATCACAATCACCTATAATCCACACTCCAAATTAAAGCATATCCACAGCTGTTACATATAACAGGTTCACTAAAGGCAGACATTTTAATTGCAAGTAAAATACGTATTTTCTTTGGCTTGAATGAGGAGACTAGAATATATAACCCACTGTGAAACCTCAGGTTCTAGAAATAAAATAACTTGAAGTGGAAACAATTTGCTTCCCCTCTTATAGGGCTAATCTGAAGTTGTTTTTATTTTCATTTTAACGGTCTAGCTTGCCTTGAGTTGTTCCCCATGAGAAACTGCTGGCCAGGGTACAAACTTAACTTATTCACTTCTCAACAACTAAGATTGTAGTCAAAACACAGAAATGGGCAGTTAGTCAGGACCTTGATGACACAGCAGTGTGTAGCTTTACCACTGCTGGCCTTAGCCTTTACCCCCAGTCAGTGACGAGAACAAAGGATTCAGAGTTGTTATACTTTTACTCTAAGATATTCATAATTAGGGGGAAAGACCACAAACCTTCTATTCTGTTTTACATCCAGTGCCTCCAAATGCTAAAAGATTCATGAACGACCCCAGTACTCAATATTTTCTCTTTGGTTCTTACCTTCAACGTAGGTTGGGAATGAAGCCAAGCTTTTTCTTGACTGTAATTAAGACAAAGAGGTTTCAAAAAGGGCAGAGCATGATGAAATATGCATTAGCACAAGCATCCATGCAACATAAAAAGGAACACATCATCAGTGGCATTAGCTAACCAGTTGCTGACCATTTTTCATTAGAAAGAGTGAAGTGTGGATACATATATGCATTTACTATTAAGGTTACCTAAAACCCAGAATTGCCCACTGAAGTCTTAAGTGGTCAAAATCAAAAAACACCTCAGAGGGGTGTTTGTTGGCTTTAAAAAATGTATAATCAGCAATAAAGACTATACTCTACATGAAAAACTATGAGTTACTAAATGCACCAATAGCATGGCTGTGTACTCTGAGAGTCAGGGTTCCCTGGACAGTTTCCTTTAGATCACTGACACAAAGGGATCTGTTAAAACAAAAAACAAAAAAACAACTCTTGTACCTTTTAATCTCTTACTGATTCATTTAAGCTGAAAAACTCCATTCTGTAAATCACGAATTTGCATTTCTTTAAAATAAGAATGAAAGGTTAAATTCCAAACACTGGCCTTCTTCATGTGTCAGCTCATAGCAGAGGCCAGCCTTAACAGCACTGTTGGGTGGCGTGAGCTAAACACCTTCCAGAGTCTGGCTGGCTTGGAGTTTATATGCCAGCATGCTCAGGAGCAAAGCTTGCCATAGGTTCCTTTCATAATCACATACACTAGAAATGGCTCTCCATGAGAGAAGAGCAGAGGATTTGTTTCTGCTTCAAATGCTGTCAGAACTTGGAGCTGAAATGTGTGCAAAGGACAGCTCAGGTTCAAAAGTGAGCACCTGTAACGGAAACAGGTGGTTACATTTACCAGGGCGCATGTGATCATTTAAACATGCTCTTTGGAGAAGGACACCCATTCAGTGCACCAACCCGTGAGATGACAGCTGGCTCTGGGGAACCTGATGGGCTAGATGAGCAGCGGGCTGTGGGCGAGGACTAGGGTGTCACTCTGTTAACTTGCAGAGGAGTCTAACATTGGCATGCTAATTGTTAAGAGGTTGAAAATTGGTGCGCCTTATCATTCAGGACAGTGACAGGAATTCCACACTAATTGCATGGTAGACTACACAGGGCAACTTTCAGTAGGGCCCCTGCAAATGTGCTCACTGGGATGAAATGGCACCTTAAGTCAAAGAAATTGGGTCTCCGGGATACCAAGAACTGAAGCTCCTGGCTGCTAATGCACGTGTGGAAAGGTATGGCTAGCAGGGCCGTGCTCCCATCAGGAGAGCGCATGTGATGCAGGAGCAGTAAGCTTCTTCACAGGGGCCAAAGACCATTTTCCACCGTCTCCCTGCTCTTGATCTCAGTGTTTGGAAGTAACGAGAAGTCATTAGCACCATCAAAATGGCATAGTCTCCAGACAACTTTAAAAAGCTGATTTGGTTTTCCTGAGCTACTAGGACACTTCTCTGAATGCTAAAACTTGTTTTAGCAGAAGCTACAGGAGAATTACTTTAGAGTAACAATAGTAGGCAATTGGTACATCCACTTACTCTCCACTTGTTCACAAACGATCAGATTTGTTTCATTCTGGGGTAATACTTAGAAAATAGCATACAATGAGGATTTTCGTCAGTATTTCTAAAGATATGCAGAGTCATGTGTCAAGCCTTCAAGGAACTGGGAGACTAACACATCTACTGTCCCTATTAACAGCTGGTGCATAATCAAAAACTTAATATTCAGATATCTGGTGTAGACATGTCTTCTCACATGTGGACTTAGATGACCATCAGCTGACCCTTAGCAAGAATTAAGAAAGTTTCGTTTAAGACATTAAAGGCTAGGCTGAATGTGGAAGGAAACCTGGTGCGGGAGAATTGTCTGTATTCTGTCAATCATGTATTTTAATA
>LOJH01051455.1:0-12512 GCA_001685095.1 Ellobius talpinus
GGGAGATGATCCTGGGAGGACATCCTGGGAGGTCATCCTGGGAGGACATACTGGAAGGTTATCCTGGGAGGACATCCTGTGAGGTCATTCTGGGAGGTGGTCCTGGGAAGTCATCCTGGGAGGTGGTCCTGGGAGGATGTCCTGGGAGGTGGTCCTGGGAGGATGTCCTGGGAGGTCGTCCTGGGAGGACATCCTGGAAGGTCATCCTGGGAGGACATCCTGGGAGGTCATATCTGGGAGGATGTCCTGGGAGGTGATCCTGGGAGGTGATCCTGGGAGGTCGTCCTGGGAGATGATCCTGGGAGGACATCCTGGGAGGTCATCCTGGGAGGACATACTGGGAGTTGATCCTGGGAGGTCATCCTGGGAGGATGTCCTGGGAGGTCATACCTGGGAGGATGTCCTGGGAGGTCATCCTGGGAGGTCATCCTGGGAGGTCATCCTGGGTGTCTTTCTATCAACTTTTCACTTGTAGCTGATGTTTACATCTGGAGTGAAAGGGTCTAGTTTTATTGTTCTGCATATCGGCATCCAGTGTCATCCTCACCCTCTCCTGAGGAGCTTCCTTATGGTGAGTTCTTGGAACAGAATGGACAGCCTAGAATTAAGCCACTCATTTGCATCTAACTGAAAGGCCCCTTTGAGAGGTGCCATCACCCAAGTCTTCTTTTCCTGAGAGTATTGAGCAGAAACTCTAAACTGAGTGCCACTCTAGCAAGGATGTAGAACATAACTGCTTAAAAATGTAGATGCTCCTCAGTAGTAAACACCCCGTGCACTGTAAATGTCCGGTAGTTCTTGCAACAAGAGCATGTAGTTGTAGTGGGAATTGGGAAGATTTCAAGTCACAAAACCACCCCAGAAACAGATCGGTGTCAAACCGAAGAAAAAAATGACCAGTAATGGAATGTTGCCCACAATATCTTTCAAAGAAACTTGAGTTTCTCTTTACCAGATTGTGTACTGAACTCTTTTGCACACACACATATTAAGGTATCAGTGCTTATTAGGAGCTTTGGGAGGCCTGGATCTACATTATTGCTCTGCTGTGTGTGAGGAGAGAAATGCCCTTAGTTGAATTCTTCTTATACCACAGAATAAAGAGAGGTCATAACAAATATTTCATTTTTGCTTTATTATTTATTGGTCAGGTCAGGTCCCTGCTCTCCAAGGAAGGAATGGCAGTGTGAATGTATGTTAGGGTTTCCAGGGACTCTCAGAACCATCTAATCAGTCTCTGGGACCTTGAGTAAAGGGAGCGCATATGGGGTGCATGTCATCTGACTGATATTACATAACTCAGCTGTTTAGAGACAGGAAACATGTAACCTAGTCCTCGCTCAGCTCTCACAGTGTTGCTCCCTCTGTAGGTGCAGACACAAGTGGAGAAGTCTGTCTGTAGCCTGTGGTCCAAATGCTTTCGAACTTCCACCCCATAGAGCACAATGTCTTGTAAACCTTGCCTGTCCAGGGACTCAGACTAAATCTGATAATTCTCCCAGTACGTTTGTGGCACTGATTGTGCAAATGGGGCAGGACCAAAAAGCTGTGGGCTTAACTGTTTATTCAAGGGTGTCTAGGGACAAGGACTATTTGGGGCGAGATCAGGAAAATACATAAACAGCAGATATTTTTAGTAATTCTGGTCATGCTTGAGTTTCATCTTAAGGGTTTTGCTCACTGAAACATGAGTTGTCTCGATATGGAAAATATAATCATGTTAAACTACGTCATTAGAGACTACACATGAATTTAAAATGAGAATTTATTGAATTTGTCCTTTCACAGAAGCAAGTTTGTTAGCTTGATCTGGCCAGTGTCTTGGAGTCAGACATAATGGGAAACCACGTTATAATCTCAGGGTTGCCTCAAGGTCACCAGGAAAGCAGCCTTGGCATTGACACAGTCTTGGGACAGTTTAAAAACGAGGCAGCCATGCCCTTGTGTGTGTCTCTTGCCTTTTCTCTTCATTACTTAGTCCAGACTAATACCCCGTTCTCATCTTTCACTTAGTAAGTTCCTAATGTTTGTGTGTTACAATATTGTCTATGTCTAGGCATAGAAATATGTTTTTCAAACAGTCATCATGCTTAATGAAAGTGAGGATGCCCACAATCAGCTCTCTGCTCTCTTTCCGTTCTCAACAATGCCATATCCAACACCTTGTAAAAGCCCTTCTTGAATCAAACCCAATTGGTGGGGCTCGGAGCTCCTGCTGCTTCAATGTTTGTGCTTCGTTTTCATTGGCCTTTTCTTACCTCACAGCCACCCAGGTCGAGTCTTGTATACACTGGCATTTTCTTTTCTGCTCTGCTTTGCTATTCCTTTGATGACATCCTTAATTCTGGGCATCACTGGATGCCTGGATTAGTCTTTTATGGGGATCCTACTTCCTTTTCCTCAGTTCTAATCTCCTTTATACAATGAAAAGATCAATTGCCCTCATCATGCCGTGTTAGGTCTCCCAATTGTTTAGAGATGGTAGCCTCATTGTCGGCAGGTACATAGATGCCCGATGGGTTCTCACAGACCTCCATACGCCTGGTCTCACATAAGCCTGTCTAACCAAGCAGAACTCTTCCTGTTCTATATACAAATGCTGCTTCTTTAAATGTCAGCCATGTTAGTCAGCTTTCTGGCACTCTGACAGAGCAGATCAGCTTGTGAAGAGAACGGTTTCTGTTGGCTTGCTTGTTTTGCAGCTGTGGTCTAAGCTCGGTTACCTGCATAGTTCTGGGTCTGTGATGAGGCAGCTCCATCATAGCTGGAGCAAGGCAGACTAAAATCAAGTATTCCGTGATTGAGAAACAAGAGAGGAAGAGGAAGAAAATGCTGTAGAATATTATTTTCAGATATGCTACGTTTGTTTATGCTGTGGAACGTTTGTTTAATGATGCAACGGTGTGTTGCATTCTTTAGTGTTGCATTTGTTTGACTCTGAAGCTGTGTTACTTTGTCTAAAACACCTGATTGGTCTAATAAAGAGCTGAATGGCCAATAACAAGGCAGGAGAAAGGATAGGTGGGGCTGGCAGGAAGAGAGAATAAATAGGAGGAGAAATCTGGGAGGAGGAGATCTGAGGGGCTAGAAGAGAAGAGGACTCAAGGAGCCAGGCGCCCAGCTACGCAGCAAGCCATGGAGTGAAAAGTGAAGAGAGGTACGAAGAATAGAGAAATATAAAAGCCAGAGGCAAAAGGTAGACGGGATAATTTAAGAAAAACTGCCTAGAAATAAGCCAAGCTAAGGCTGGACGTTCATAAGAAAGAATAAGCCTCTGTGTGCATTTATTTGGGAGCTGGGTGGCAGGCCCCCCAAAAGAGCCAAAGAGTAAGGAGTTAAAAAAACAGCAACTACAGGAAGGTTTGGCATCTCATAATCTTTTGGGAAGGTGTACCCTTAATGACCTGAGGTCCTCCCACGAGCACCCTCATTCACAAAGTTACATTACTTCCCATCAATGCCACCCTGGGAACAAAGCTCTTAGCCCACAGACTTTGGGCAGCACTGAAGTTCCATACAGTAGGATCTTCTTCACCTGGTTCATTCAGAAACCCTGTGCATCTGGACACCCTGAGCCGCTGCTCAGCTCTTTACCTACTAGAGTTTCTTTATCACTGGTTAATCCTTCAGTGGTCAAGATGGAAACAAAGCTTGAATCCATGTGGTTTATTTTGCGCTCTGTCTAAGGAAACTGTCTTGGGAGTGGTGGGGCAGGAGATGGAAGGGTGTGTGTTAATGAACAGCTTCATGCTCTGGGAAGCTGAAACGGCTCCTTTGGGGAGGTAGAGAAGAATCTGTAGTGGACCCTGCTAGGAAAGGAGTAGAATGGTTATGAGCTAAATTCTCCCTGGCACTGCCTGAGGGAGACTCTCTTGTCAAAGGAACTCTCTGGATCTCCCAGGCTATTTTGTATAGAGAGATGGTCTGCGTCTAAGTAGAGAGAATAGTTGGGCAGAGAGCTTCTGTATTTCCAGAGGGCAAATCTGTGAGATTATATAGACAGATTCTCCATGGGGCCCATCGTTCCTGGTAGAAACCTTCCACTCACTTTCTTTCCTTTAGAACGAGTTCCTTATTCCAGGCCTTATACTAAGAAGCATGAATGTGTCCACGAGTAAAATATAATCAGAGGCATCTGCTTCCCAGAGGCTGACACTACAGTGATTGCCCAAGAAATAAACATATGAAACACACATGCACTGCACATGCATACCCATGAAGGCATATGGACACACACATATAAACACACACATGCACCACACACCTGCACACATACATGTATAAACATAAAGAGAAAGAGGAAGAAGTGAACCGTCTCTGTTAGGCACAGATCTGATAGAAAGGAACTCTCCAGTGCTGTGGGTTGTTTACAGTAATTACAGATAACTGATTTTGTGTCCATACAACATGCAAAAAGCAATTTACAGGTGAGAAGCAAATTTGTTTTGACTCTAGCCCACTTGGCACTCAGAAAAATCACTTATATAAAATTATGCAACAAAACTAAAGCTTTGGGTTACTATATAAAGTTGAGGGTTCTACATGGGAAACTTTGTTCCAGGACAACCAATATTCTCAGTGTTAAAAGAACAATTGTTTAAAAAGGCTGCTACCCATCGAAGTGATTGCCTGTCATTATCAAAGAACCATAGATTTTAATATGAAGGTTCCTCTACAGGTTCTCATTAATTGTTCATAAAAATTGATTTCTTTTCAAAGGAGATTGTCAGATGGTATTCTGGTCTCAGTGAATGGAAATGATGTCAACAATTATGTGAAAATTATTTTTACAATTACATGCTTACCGAGCGTCTAAATAGCCATGACCTGGGTTGTCTGTGTGTTGTTAGTGCACTTTAGAAACAGCCACTAAGGAGTGGCCATCCATGACTGTGAAACTCTGAGCTTGCACAGTGGCATAGGCAGGGTACGCTGACTGTCCCCTATGCTGAGTGAGGCAGGGTATGCTGACTGTCCCCTATGCTGAGTGAGGCAGGGTATGCTGACTGTCCCCTATGCTGAGTGAGGCAGGGTATGCTGACTGTCGTCTATGCTGAGTGAGGCAGGGTATGCTGACTGTTGTCTATGCTGAGTTGCTCACAGACAACCAGTAGCAGGCTTGCAGAAACCACAATGTCTCAACATTTAGAGTTTAAGAAGAACATGGGAAAGTTGAGGTTGCTCTCAGCTGCTTAAGCAAACAGAACAAGGCATGGCATTTTACGGAGACACATCCAACTAAACATGCAGCCAGGTCCAAAGTCTAGCCTAGGCTCCAGGGCCTAACCTGGGATTTACGACCTAGCAAGTGCTTCAGGGCCTAGTCAGCCTTAACACTCCCCGCTGCATGGGATTCCCCTGCAACTTAGTCTAGGAAAACTCCTTTGTTTAGCATAAAGTTTAGAGACTACCACTGCTTTCTGCCTTGGCACTTCCTTCCTTCCTTCCTGTTCCCACATGTGAACACGTGTGTGGAAGCCAGTGGTCAATACTGGATGGCCTTCAGTTGCCCTCTGCCTTAGGTTTTATGACAAGGTCTCTCACCGTACCTACATCACACTAATTCAGCTAGACTGTCTGACCAGCAAGTCTATGGACCTTCTGTTCTAATGGGATCACACACATGTATGACCCCACCCAACAGTTAACGTGGCTGCTGCAACCCAAATACAGGACCTGCCCAGTGCTTATGTGGCAAGCTCTTTATCAACTGAGCCATCTTCTCAGAATTCTTAATTTTTTCTTTCACATTCTGTTTTTCTGTTCACCCCATCATGGTAATGTTAACACGGTTATCCAGGTGCCTTTTTTAGCCCCACCCTTTATTTCCTTGTAGTTTGGTAAATCAGGTTAACATAAAACAAGGTTGGGTCGGATAAAATGAGATAGATAAGAACTGTAAGAAGATCATGTGGGTCAGAGTGTCAGGAAATCACTAGGGAGTCAGGAGCCCAAGAAGGAGCCATGTTGCTCGTTTGTGAGTGAGAAAACTAGATGTGGGGAGAGAGCTTGCAGATAGCAAGGGCTTGTTGGGTCCCTGTTTGATCCAAATACTAGAAAGCATGCATGCCTAATATCCACCTTTTTTCTACACAGTGTTTGTACGAAGAACACTACATCTCCATTCGTAAATATCATTGTAATCGCCCAATGAGACGTCCCAGTATTCAGTGAGGCAGATTTCATCATTGTGATCCTAAGGACGTATTATTGCTATGGTGTCTGTCGACTCCATGCAGCTTGATTAGAGAGGAGAGAGAGATGAGCATGTACGTTCAGACAGGAAGTTCAGAGGCAAGGTTTTCTCATTTACGGCAGCATCCTGAATGGTGAGAGAGAGTCAGCGTTCCCAAGCCAGCAGAAGTCGGCACACTGCCAAATCGCAAATATTGGCTATGCCCTGAAAATTAATTATTTTATTCATCCAACCATGTTATATTCCTGATCACTTGGAATTCAGAAATGCCCGTTATTTATCTTTCCCAATAGCAGGCTGGCTGTAGGGCGTATTTGCTTGTTGTCACATGGGGAAACTAAAACTCCATAAAGCAAAATTGTTGTGGTTAAACGTCTTCTCCTGGGACTCACGGGACTATACTGCGTGGGTGACATCTTCCACCAGGATCCCGTGCAGTGAGATAAAATTCTTAACTAGGGTGTCCTGGGATCTGATCTGGTTTTACTTTTGAAAAGTTGTTCACTTGATGGAAAGTGAGTCTGTCTTGCCAAACTTCAGCTACCCCCCTCGAGAGTCAGTCCTTGGTTGCACAGGCAAGCAGGTGGGTTCTAGTTTACCAGGGCACCACTGGCGTCTGCACGTTGTGAAGGATTCACCGTGTAGAAGAGGAAGCAGAAGGAAATTATCCATTTCTAGAATATTTATAATTATAGGAGTTTTGAATATAATTTGCATGCATCACCACCCTCTAGAGGCTACCCTTGGTGATGGCCTTTGTCATTGTTATTGTGAATACATATCACACACACACACACGATTATATGTTGTCTTTTCAATGTACATACAAGGAAGCTGTTACCCATATTTCATGATAAATCTGGGGCTCCAGACTTGATCATCTTGTCCAGATCACCCATGCCCCCAAAGAGAATCAGGATTTGGAACAGTGTCCCCTTAGATTTGAAGCTCATTACCACTGTGCCTGCATTGCTTCCCTGAACCACAGCGTGGCAATCTGCAGCCCTCGGAACAGTGCTTTTTTACCACTGGGATTTCATAGGAGAAGGGTGTGCATGTGCCCTGCCCTGTGTCTGCTCCCGGCTTCTGCCTCAATCCCACCCTGATGCTCCGGAGAGGACATCACAGTGGCCCATCCCAGGGATTCCCTAAAGGCGGCCTTCCGTGAAAGTAAGCAGTAGGTCTCAGAGCCAGATCAGCCGCTCTCGTGGCCGCGACAGAGTCTTCCTGAGGTATCTGCTGATCTCTTGTTTCTCTTCAAGGAGGCAGCACAACTTGCATGTCAGGAGCTCCTTCTGGTAATGACGTCACATTAAAGGTGTCTCTAGATTCACTTCCATTGAAGACTCCGATAGCTTTCGAGGTCCCAGTACTTCTACTTAGCTGTGTGGGTTGTTTATTTTTATTATTATGCAGACCAAGAATTCATAAAAAACATTATAGGTAACCTAATACAGAGGTTTCTATTTTCAGTTGATCCTAATATGTGCCTTTGATATTTTAACTTATATATATATATACACACACATATATACACATATATGTATATATATTAGCTTTTTGAGAATTTTGTACACCAAGCTTTGATCGGATTCACTCTCAATTGGGCATGAAGTGTGTTCTTTTCCTTTTTAAAAAAGCAACATGTTTAAAATGTCTCTCAGTGACTTTGTATTTTTAACTGACTCACACTGTGATAGCTTTTTACATATGGATAATCTGCTGCTATTATATCCGCCTTCCATTGCCCTCCATTTTTCTCCCTCTCTGTCTGAATCCTCTTCTTCCCAACTACTCCCCCAGTGTCTGCACTGATGACGAAAATGTCACCCCTCCCACAGCAACTCCCATAGTAGCACCGTAAGAAAGAGTGGGTCCTGGTGGGCTCCTCCCAGTCTTGGGCAGGCAGCGTCGCTGCTGTGTGTGCATGAGCAAAGACACTGTTGCAGCTGGATGGCAGTGGGTCATGTCCACTCCTTCCCACCCTCTGCTCTTGTGTTCTCTACCCACACCTCTTCTATGTACCCTGGGAGTCCCTTGGTTGGAGAAGTCACTTTGATTTCAACATGCGTAGCAAGGTAAGGTAAATAATGGGATAGAAGCCCATGGAAACCATCTGTATGATCAATTCTGTTACAAAATTCTGCCAAAAATTCAACTGGAAGGTAAAATCAGAAAGATTCTTATAGCAGGCTTTCTCCCAGAGTCTACCATATGCAACTGTTGCCTGGACCAGGTGATGGGAATCTCCTCAGAAAACATGGGCATGTATGGAGTAAGGGAGTTTGTGAGGGAGACACTCACCTCACACGAGGTCACAAGTTAACAAAGTGTGGGCTGTTTAAGGAATGTACTAAGTCCTAATAGGACTTACTAACTTAAAAGAAAGGCCCCACATTTCTAGAAAGTTTGCATGGATATGCTTTCAATTTAGGTATCCCTGTTTTCCAGGGCCTGGCTTACTTCATGACTTCTCATATTAATCCTTAAAATTCAGCATAATACATTTGCAAACGGTGGCACCCTCATTTACTGCCTCCTGCCTTTCTCAGAACTTCTTAAAATACTTCAGAAAACAAAGCTTCCTCTAAATGAGGGAGCTGCGTGCAAATCGACACACATAACGAGGACCGCCTGTGTATGTCACCTTAGACCTTCCTGTCTTCTCTGTAAAAGTCAGTACTTTCGCGTGCTTGTTTGTCATGGCAACGGAAGTGGGGAAAAGAGGGAGAGCGCTTCCAAGATCACAGTTGAGAAAAGTAGGTCACAGTCAACAAATGCCAGAATACAGAGTCTGCCGTGCCTGCTGCAGACCTGTGCAATGCTTACAGAACTTCTCTTGCCCTTTGATGCAGCCTATGTCCTGCATATGTGGGATGATTTTTTGGGGGGCAACAGCAAGAGTGACGGCTACAGTTTCCCAGATCTGGTCAGAGCTGGTCACAGAACCCTGGCTCCATATCTAGGGCAGTACCCCTGCTTCTACTGGGACCCTTTCTGGAGCCCATGGTGTTTAAAGTCTCACAGGCAGATGAAAATCCACTTTATGTGCTTGCCAGTCATGCATGTTACACACGTGACATACATAATATGTGCCATAAACATATTGGTAAGTATGTTCTTATAGTTACTGTGTATGGTAGCATGTGCGGAGTTCAATGTTTAAAACCATGGGAAGGGTTTAAGAGAAGCTCCAGGAAGAAGTCTGAGTGGATGTGGGCTTACAACCCTCAGGGCTGAGTGTAAGAAGGCTTGCGGAATCCTCAGATGACAGCACGAAGGAGTGACGGGTCAACACATCCAAGAGCTTCACCATAGCAGACCCCATAGCGATTCCTGATTCTTGGTTACCACGGATGCTTTTCTATTCCCCATCATACAAAGCCATCCCATCCCTCTCATAGGTTGACCCACTGAGAATCCTGTAGGGAAAAGGAAGGAAATTTAAACTGTAGTAATTGTAGTAAAAATTTAACTGTAAAGTAAAATTTAAATAGTAAAGCTTTAAATTTGGTGAAGCCTAAGCTGAGACCTATATCCTCAAGTGAACATTTCCTGGTAATTACCCTCTAATGCATACAACCTCCCTGATAGTTGAGTGGGAGTCCTAATATTGTTGCTGTATCATTGACTTTGGGGCAAACACCCTGTAGGGTATATAGGAACTTAGCTCAGACTGTTTCCTCAAGGATTCAGGCTCCTATCCACTTGTTCTGCAAAGGCTCCTCCCATGGTTTCTTTCTAGATGACCAATCATCAACAAAAACAAAGTGGTATGGCATGATAACGCCTCTAGTCCAGTTCCATCATCGCTGTGAGGGTGTGTGAAACAGGCTTCCATGCCTTCCCCATGCCTTACGCCAGCTGGTCTTCTCCAGAGATCAGCATCGTATATAGTGGACCAGTGGGGAAAGATGCTCAGCCTTCTGTCACTGGGCCTCAATGAGACCCCAGGGGTGGTCAGGTGTCAGGTGCTGCTGTGCTGTTCGTAACTGGACATGGACTCTGAAAAACCAATCGTGTCCATGCCCACTCACTGACAGGGATCTTCGCTGCTTGACTCTAGCGGTGCTATAAATGCTGGGATCAGGCAGCGTTACTCACCTAATGATTGACAAGAAGTGAATGGCTGTAACTTACTTCAAATCACTTACCTTAATGTACAGGTTAGTGTCCACCTAAGTGTGCATATTAATATGCGGTGTCCAAAAATGCTTAAAAAGTGACAGTTTCTTCTGGAAAACACATTAAAAATAGTTTCTCTGTAATACTCCTAACTTCGTTCGAAGACACCATGGAATTCATACCAGGACAGGCTTTTGAGGGTAGCTAATGGACACTTATCATTCTTGGAATTACACAAGTGGCAGTCGGCCCCAGCCAGGGGGTTAAATAAGTGAACAGAATTCCTGGGAACAATTCATACTGAATTAAGCTTCCAAGTTTAATTTATGCCACTGCTCATTATAATTTTAAAAGAAAAACCCTATCAGGCACCTCAATGATGAAACTTAGTTCAAGGTCTGAGAGCAGAGATCAGCAATCGAACACTTGTCTAGCATGCCCAAGGCTCTGAGTTTGGTCCCCAGCACCAAGCCAAAAGACAAACAATCCAAGAAAACAGAAATAAAACCCAAGAGAGGAACCAGAATCTGTGTAATTTTCATGCAGTGGCAGTTACAAGCATCGGTTCTGTAGATGGGATCATTGGTTCATCCTGAACCCCACTGTGACATACAGACTGAGAGATATTAACATATTCATTTCAGCAACGTTTTCAATAACATTTTGAAAAGAAGTCACTTTGTATAGTGCAGAATAATAACATGGAGAAGAAGCCTGGCCATCTTCTGGCTGTTGAAGCCTGGGGAGTTAGATGGTGGGCTCTCATGTTTCCTTAATAGGCAGGTGTTTGATCCTCCTGTGCCAGATACAGTAGGAGATATACAGAATAGGCGCCATGGAGACCAAGTGATAGGCAGTTGAGTAAACAGCACAGCTTGTTAGTATTGCCTACAGCAGACAGCAGTAAATATTCTGGGTGCCCGGACTGACTCGTGTGGTATCTGTCCTGAGAAACCCACCAAAAAGAAACTCACGAACATGCCGAAGTCAGTTGCATAGAACATGTCAGTCTGACTATTTTAAAAACATCTTTTATTTTTCAATTAAAATACATGTGTGGTGTGCTTGCGGTTTGGAGGTGAAATGTCCTGGATAGGTTCGTGTGTTTGAACACTTGGTTCCAACTGGTAGTGTTGTGTGGGAAGGTCATGGAACATTTACCAGCTTCCTAGAGAAACTGGGTCACTAGAGGGTAGCTTTGAACTTTTATAGCCCGCCCCTGCTTTCTGTTCATTCTCCCTCCTGACTTTGGATACACTCTGGCTAGCCAGCCCCACTCCTGCCACATCTCTCTTGTCTGTGGCATGTCTTCCTTACCATGAGAGCTGCCTCCCTCCAGAACTGCAAGCCAGAATGAATCCCTTCCCCCTTAAGTTCTTTTGGTCAGGATATTTTCTCCCATGAAGAGAAGAAAAACCAAGGCAATGCCTAACATGGCGACATCATCTTTACGTAGTGCAGATGAGGTAAGGGGAGATGTTCACTTTAGGGTAATTAGGCCCTTTTGACTTTAACATGTGTTTGTGAGTTAGATGCAATGTAATATATAACATTTATACTCAGGGCATACATTTTAATACATCATGCGCTGGATATTTATGCATAATATTGAAGCACAATTAATAAAAAAGACAGTTATTGCGGTTCAACCTAAAATCTAGAAAAGCAAAACAGTCACCCACTGGCTCTTACCTCAACTTCTGTCCGAAATGGAGATCCTGCCTCCAGGAATCTCAGAATGAGACTGTGTCTGAGAGCTGTCTCCTCCCATTTTATAATCCTTTCTAGGGTTGGGATTAAAGGCAAGCACTGCCTGGTTTTTATGGCAGCTAGTGTGGCTACTGGGATTATTAACTAGTGTGTGTTACCGCTTCCTGCTCTGTAAGGCTGACCAGTGGAGCTGTTTTACTTTCTGATCTTCGGGCAAGTTTTATTTATTAAAATAATATGCCACTACATAATATAGTATGTTATATATGTTAACATAAATATGTTAATATAGTACATGATATAGTATGTAGAAAAACCTATGGTCTTGTGCCATACAGCATTTATCAGAGGCATTGTGCACTATTATATGTCTGGGTGCCACAACAGATGCATAAGTAACTATAGCTGATGAAATTGACAATATATTTCTAGGTTGTAGTGAAAGGGGAGCAGGCCTGCTTTTCATCCCGCCTGGCTCCCA
>LOJH01051456.1:0-12512 GCA_001685095.1 Ellobius talpinus
CCGACCACCCACCCGGAGCCGGAGCCGGAGCCAGAGCCGAAGCAACCCAAGACTCTCGGGAAGACTCGGAGCCGAGCTTTCAAGCCAGCTCTTAAAAACTCCGCCGGAAATGTTGCGAGAACTTCCGGCAAAGTGTGGGAAAGCCGCTAAGTTTCTAAAGGCCAAAAGGTAAGGGGGCGGTGCGATAACAGGACGTTTGTCCCGCCTCCAACCCGAGCGCTGACTCCTGGGCCCCGCCCAGGGGGAGGGGCTCAAAACCCTAGGCCCCGCCTCCAAGGGGTTGGGAGCTCCAATGCCTGGGTCCCGCCTCCCCGGGGAGCGGGTAGGAGCTGGGCTTCCTCGGCCCCGCCTCCTCGAAGTCTTGACCCGTCCTGAAAAGGGAGTGCTCCAATGCCTCGGCCCCACATCCAGAGAGGAAACTCGACTTCCTCTGTCCGGCCTCCAAGGGGGATGCTGCGATGCAACGGCCCGGCCTCCAAGGGGGATGCTGCGATGCAATGGCACGGCCTCCAAGGGGGATGCTGCGATGCTACGGCCCGGCCTCCAAGGGGGATGCTGCGATGCAACGGCACGGCCTCCACGGCGGATGCTGCGATGCAACGGCCCGGCCTCCAAGGGGGATGCTGCGATGCTACGGCCCGGCCTCCAGAAGGGGCGCTCCAATGCCTCAGCCCCGCCTCCGAGGGGGTGGGGGAAGATCGGCTTCCTCGGCCCCGCCTCCGAGGGGGAGGCTCCGACGCCTCGGCCCGGCCTCCAGGGGTGGAGCGCCATTGAGTCTACATCGCCCGGACCGGGGAGCGCCTAGGCTTCGGCCCTACCTCTGAGAGAGGAGCTCCGAAGCCTCGGCCCCGCCTCCAAGGGTGATGTTACGGTGCAGCGGCCTGGCTTCTATCTCCAAGGGGAGGGAGAGGAGCGTAAAGGCCTCGGCCCCTCCACCGGACAGAGTTCCGCCGCCTCGGCTCCGCCTGCGTGGGGAGAGCTCCGCCGCCTGAGCGCCGTTTCCATGGACAAAGACCCGCCGTCTGGGCTAGACCTGCAGGGGCAGAGCTCCGGGAGGCGTGGGTAGCGTCAATGCCTTGGCCCCGCCTCCGGGGGAGGGCTCCAGAGCCTCAGCTCCGCCTCCGGGGGGGGAAATTAAGACGCCTCGGCCCCGCCTCCGGGGGGAGGGCTCCAGAGCCTCAGCTCCGCCTCCGGGGGGGAATTCAGACGCCTCGGCCCCGCCTCCGGAGGAGGGCTCCAGAGCCTCAGCTCCGCCTACAGGCGGAATTCAGCCGCCTAGGCCCCGCCTCCAGTTGAGGCTACGGCCTCGGCCTCGCCCCCATGCCAACTCGGAAGCCTTAACCCCGCCTCCGGGCTGATCTTGGACGCGCCCCCAGGCTAGTTCCAGGAGGACAAGCCTGAAGTGAACTGAAGCAAGGTCTTTGGCATTCGACAGTGAGGTTTTGCTTCCCTAGTCTGCGCGGGGACGTGAAGAACCTTATGGATAGTCAAGTACCCTGCAGCCGCAGAGATACAGCCACGGAGGTCATCTGTCCCTAATCTCTAAGAGTGACTTTTAAAATGGTCATCAGTGTTTTCTCCTCTTCTTTTGTCTGCTCTAAATTTTCTGACAAATGAGTTAGATTAGTCTTCAAGACAGGCGTAACCTACTAGGACTTCCTAGTGATGCTACAGAACGTATCTGTTTTCCTATCGTCACCGACCACATTATTTACCAGCTTTCTCACAGTTTCCTGTCTCACATTCTGGTCCATTCAGGCTTCTCTATTGCTCTTTCCCTCTCTTGCTCTTGGCCCACCCTCCCCCTCCTGCAAATCCATGTTAAAACTAACAAACTGCATCGCAACGAAGCCTTCATAAACCTTCCTTCCTTCTGTTCTGGAGTTGTTCCTCACAGGGGGAGTACTCGCTTAGCTTGCTCAAGGCTCAGTCTCCAGCCCTGCAAAGAAAATATCAAAGGCCTGCTTCTAGTATCCATCCCATCCTAACTGCTAACTGAAGCATTTGCAACTTCAAAAGACTTAACCACAGCCCACCGGCGAAGAGGGTACCGGAAGTGGGTAAATACAGCCAAGCCAGTCTTGGGAAAGCAGGGATTGAAGCTCAGTCTACAGAATTACTAGTTGTTGTTTTTATTTTTTAATGTTTTATACTCACACACACACATATGTGTGGTTGTGGTTCATTGCTGAACAAGCTATCCTCATTGTAAAATAAAATGGTAAAGACTGGGTACTCTTAAGGTGAAAACAAATTAAAACTATTAATTACAAAATTAAAAAAACGAATTTTGCATCATATCTAATCAATCCTTATAATCAAATACAAAGGTACTGAAGTGAAGAAATAAAGTATCCCTTCAAATAACTGCAAGCAATTCCAGTACCTCAACTTTTCCTCGTCCTTGTCTATTCAAGCGACACCCTGTAAATGTTTAGCTGTAAAATGGAGGTTGAGAGCCCGTTTTGTTTTTATTATGACCTGAATACAGAAAAGTATAATCTTATGGTTTTCTATTAGGGAAAGTTCGTTCTAACACTAAACTCAATTTTGAAGTGATTTTTTTCTGCCTTAGAAATCGTGGTGAGGGTACTTTGAATTTAGCGTCAGAAATCCTCCACTGCAGCCTCCAAGATGTCAGTTCATTTAAGACTAATCTAAGGTTCCATCGCGGCCTGAAGAATCCATAGTCATTCTACTCAGAGAGCCGTACGCCAATGAGCAAACAATAACTTGTCTACATGTGTACATGGGAGAATTCTTTATTAATTCAAACCAGTTTAAGAAAATCGGTATAATGCATATGCATTTTACAATAATATCCATAAATCTCCACAATATAGTTAAATGAAAACGCTTGTTATTTGATTTACTTTAAAAACTCAGATACACTTAGAGACTTCTGAGTTTCCTTACAGTATTGTCATGCTCAAATCTATTGCATGGTAAAAACTGTAGCACTTCTATTACTGGAAGTCTATTACTGTACACAGGTAAATGATAAATCTACTCAATGGAATAAAACCCCAGAAAAACAAACTACAAGAAAAAGAATCTGGATTATCTATTCGGTTATGAGTACCCACAGTTATTTTGGTATTATGAAATAGCCAAGCATGGTTACTCTTGTATTCATGTCATCAGAAACTGTGTGTGGTTCACTAATAAATATATTGTGGAATACAAAATATGGAAATAGATTATTACTAAATAGAATGAGCATGGAAGTAAGAAATTGTACATGTTCAGAATGATAAATTTCACAGAATCAAATTCATTAAAATACTTTTTAGTATTTTGCAAACTCTTTTAAACCATACACAAGAAACACTGTGACAAACAGGTTAAAGCTACAGGGACAACATCAAGTCTTCCATACCACGTGAGCGCTGTATACATTGCTCAGTGGATAGTATAGAGGAAAGCATTAAACATGAGTAATAAATAACCTCTTGCTACAATTGATGAGACTAAAATCTTTAAATCCAGCATATGCACAGACTCTAAGTAAGTTCACAGGGTGTGTTGGGGAGAGGGAAATTGGTGGCACTTTCATTAAGTGACTATTCAAGCTAACACTGGTTTGGAATTTGACCCATTTCGCTTCCTAATTCATTGCACTGTCTTGATAGCATTTGTTAGTGATCCTTTAATGAAACCTAGTATTAGTGCTAAGAAGTCGGCCAGAATTGTTGGCTTGTTTTCCTTGCTCAGTGTAAACGGCTCAGGGTCCGTTTGCCTCTAAGACAGCCTCTTTGCACATGTGCTGCTTGCCAGCAGAGAGCAGGCCCTTTCACGGACTCACGGACGAGATGCTTTAATCAGGCGATTGATAGGAGAGTGGTAACTACAAGAGGAGCCCAAAGCAGGAGCAGTGCCTTTGGCATGTGCCTTTGATATCATGTAATAAACTTGGCACTGTTCAGTGCTGGGCGGGTGGCTCAGCAGTTAAGAGCACTTGCTGCTCTTGCAGAGGATCCTGATTCCGTTCCCAGCACACACTCAAAACCATATGTAGCTCCAGTTCCTGGGGACGCTTCAGGCATCTGCTGCATGTCACACACACATATGCAGACAAAATACTCATACACATAAAGCCAAAATAAATCTTTACAATAACAAGAGAAGAATAACACGATTCCTTCCAGAAACCAAATGCTCCTTCTAAACACGAGGAAAGTAGACAGAGCCCAGCAGAGTGATGCTCTGCACAACAGACATTTGCTTCTTCTCAAAACTGTCATGGTTCTGCAAAATACAGAGCATTTCTAGAAAGTCACAGTGGAAAGGACAGGAGGAGAGGTAATAAATGGCTTGTGGTTACCGGAGGGAGGGGCAGAGAGAAGACATTAGGTGAAGCATCTGAATATTGGAGTGGAGTTCAGACTCAGTGAGCCAACATTACTTACTCTTTTAGTTGTGACTAACGGCTTCCCGGGGGGGTAGGGCATGAGGCCCTTCTGTATTACCTTTGTGAATTTTCTATAGTGCTGAGAATATTCTAAACTCTGATGAGAGTCTTCATGAACCCATAGCCACTTTCATTAATCTTTCTATAACACTGAGAATAGTCTAAAATCTGATGAAAAACTTCATGAATACATAGCCACTTTCATTAATGTTTTCTATTCACAGATGCATGATAGAATTGACGAAATTACGCTAATACTAAGAAATATTTTTGTAATGGTGCTTTATGAAATTACATTATCTCTATCACTCATTGACATAGTTGGAATATTGCTAAATAACTTGATTTTTTGTCATTACTATCCTTGGGAATATTCATTTTACTTCCTATGTTTCCACCTTTGTGTATGCGTGAGTGTATGTGCATGCAGGCATGTGTGTGCACATGTGTGTGTGCATGTTCATACTCATATTTATATTTTTCAAGTATGTTTCAAGTAAGCAAAGGAAGTAGAGGGCACAGGGAAAGTCGGTGGGTAATACATGAGAACAAGATGTAACAAGGATCTCTATGAAAATGTCATAATGAAACCCTTGTTGCATGCTAACCTAAAAACTTAAAGGAAACATTTTGGGAAAAGTACATTAAAATGACATTGACTACATACCTTCCTAAAATACAAAAATGTGACTATTACTGGCCTGAAGAACTCTGATCAATTATCATATGCAACATCATTGTTCCCATGGCCACCCCATAATTAATTTTCTTCACTTTCAGATGAAGAGACAGATTCAGACAGGATAACGGCTTTTCTACCATCCCTGGATGTAAATGCCACTTGAAATCAGCTTAGACATTTCAGAAGGAAATGTGCCCAAACCTAAGAGAGGGCCTTTGATTATCATTCAAAAACACACATCTCTAGCTACTTAAAACCTGAAATGCTGCAATAAAGGGCTAAATCCGCAGGTAAATTTGCAGCAGGAAACATTTAGTACAAAGACATGCAGGGGAATTGAATTTCAGATTGCACACATGACATTAAAATATAGCCTTTGGTTATCACGATCAGTGCTCGCGATAATGGCTTTCCCCAACTCGGAGCTGCTGTCACAAGAACCTAACAAGCCTCCGAGCCCATTTGCCCAATTGAGGCAACACCCTGCTCCTCGGCGTTTTTCACTGGGATTGGTCTGGAATATCCACTTAAACTGGTGGGGAAGCGTGTCACTTATGGCTGTTCAGGACGAGTTCTATCTGTAAGATATTTTTTTTAACCTATGCAGAAACCAAAGTTTGTTGTTGGGAACCAATACTTTTCCATGCGCTGTGTGTTGCAATAATAGGATAATCTGGAGGGATTTGGGGGATGTTTTAGTGGTAAATGTTTGCAGTTGTGGCAAGTGAAGAATTACTAAAATTATTACATGTGTCACACTCCTTTCTAAGGATGGCATGGTATATTGACCAGAAATTAAAAAATAGAAAAACAATACTCAAATATTTGAAAATCATACTTTAGTGGTTGATCATTAACTGGCAATCTAAATAGATAGGCAAGCCAATCTTTTGACATTCTTTCCGATTTCAAAATAATATGCTAATATATAAAGCTTAACATATTCAAAATTCATGTTATATCAGGTTCTAGTTATATCTTCTAGCTGTTTAAAAACAAATTGGTGGTTTTTCAAAACGTTCTTTCCCTATGGTTTATTTTAAATTCCTCCCATTTAAAAATATTCACCAAAGCACCTGATAGTTTTTAATTTGTTGTGAGTGTAGTTCCCACAATCACCATACTATTTTTTCCAAGAAGACTAAAGAATTGCAGAAAAAAGAATAGACTTATATTAAGATTCAAGTATTATTTTAAATCAGCACAATAGGGAAGGACATGTATTTGTTTTCAATAAATAAGCCTTTATCTACTCCTTTCACACTGAACTATCAAATAAATATAGCACATACTTCATACTAGGAGGCATTGGAAAGCACTAATAAACGTTCTGGTTATTATCCCTATTAGAACTGCTCACATATAAATGTTGTACGAATTTTTTTAGAACCATATTAGAATTTTGCGTTTCATATTTTCAGTATCAAAGTCCCGTTTTGCTTATATCCACGTGTGCCTTGTCATACTGTCAGAGCATTTGTGATAACCTTAGATAACATCATGATAAGCCAGAAAGAGAAGAGTCATCCGTCCAGCGTTAGCATGTATATGTGGAAGGTCCATCTCTGAGGACCTCTGTCTTCAAGGCACCTCTCTATACAACATCCACGCCATCTATGTTTCTCTCCATAACAGACACGCCGATAGATAGGTACCACAGAAAGTGCATTAACTTCTGTGTGCAGCAGCAGATTCTAACAACAGATGACGTCATCTTGGCAATCTAAAACACAAGGTGCTTCATTTTAAAGTGCTAGTATTTCCCCAGGGAGCTATGTGCTCACGAGGAATGAAATCGAACTTGAATAAAGGAACTGTGCTCCTGAAACGGTGGCAGGGACACCAGGGGAAGACTTTTGTTTGTTTATTATATCTCTGCGATTTAAACAGATGGCATCATACCATAACTTAAAAACCACAGACACACTCTTCAAAACCTGAAACATTCTGAAATGAAATAAGGAACCCTCCCCATGAAATAGAAATTTTAGCACGAAACTGTGCACATGGCATGGCTCATGACACGGATTGTGCAAATGTGCTCTAGAACCTTCTCAACGAAACTTCTTAACCCGGGTTCCAAAAAGACACAGCAACTTTGAAATGCAAACATAGCAAATGCCCAGGTTAGAAATGAGGACTCCTTACAAAGGCCCTTAACTTTTACATTTGGTAAAATATTTGATGCATTGTCAAGCAGACAACTCCCCTAATAGTCCAGAGCATCTTGTAAAGATAACCCATAATAGTAAGTCACCAGCATCCACAGTAACAACAGGAATATAAAGTCTACATCAAAAACAACTTTGCATGCAGGTGTCATAGTATATTACATATCTCCTGGTTCGCGCACCAATTCATCGTGCCTCAAACACAGAAACATGTATGATGCCAGACTACATAAGTGTACACATCACAGTAGCGTAATAAACACTAATCAAGAAAATAGTTAAATGATTTAGAATGATGGGACTTCACAGTAGAAGCAACGATGCTCGTTTTAAGCTTTCTTGACCCTTTAGGGGAAAAATATGATTTTTTGTAAACATCTTCCTAACTATCTTTTTTCTCAACATGTTACTGAAGCTATGCAAATAGTAAATATCTAGGAGACATGGATAAAGCACATATTAAATACACTAACACTTTCAGAAAAAAACCACAGGCATTTGTTAAAAGATGACTATTATAAATATTTTCTATCTGCGTCTTAACTATGTTTTCATAAATAATGTATTTAAAAGTGCTGAACATGGTAGGATAGTCAGCGACGCCAGTGTAAACAGAACATTTTGTTTTCTACTCTGCAATTGCTTTTAAAATCCCATTTTGTCAAATACTGCAACAGTTAAAATATTTGCATAGGGAATAGGTAATAGCCCTTTTAATCATAGCTCCTGAATTCTATATAAGTTAGAAAATCATACTCATTTAAAAAACAAGTCTTGAAATGCTTAAAATTTATGGAAAAAGAAATGTGATGCCAACTTTTCAAGTAAAATAAATTTAAAAAGAAAACTCCAAACTTTTCTTTTTAAAAATATATGTTTAATAAATTAAAAAAATGAGAGGTAGTTAAAAAATGACAAATAAAACCTATAGTTTTAATATCCTTAATATAAGGCCAGTATTCTCAGTGGATATAAATCTTTTTAAATCTTCCATTTTTTAGATTACTCAACATTATATTCATTGAGTTTAAGATTAAAAAAATAGTCTCCAGGGGTATTGATATTGAAAGATAAGACCTTGATATAAATATGACATTGATTGTAACTTTGGATTTGTGCACAATATGACACTGATCTGAAGGTCAGAGATGCATGCCAAGGTCAGGTGAGTATTTCATGTAAAGAGCTGATGTAATTACAAAAAAATAATATTGGCAGCTAAAGAATTTGAGCACTGTACTGCCTTCTAATTGTGGGTGAGGGTCAATAGTTTGTTTTGAACAATGTTAAAATAAGTCTTTCTTGAGATACTCCATGAAAACAGTTAAGGTCTGACATCCAAAGTTTTCATCTTCATAACCCCTTGTAAAATGTTGCTTAGGAAAAACTTAAGCTTTTCACTGGATTACATGTCCCAGGCAAATATGCCACATGCCAGATGCAGTTCCTCAAGACGCCTTTCACATTTGCTGCCTGTAGGCATTCCCTACTAAATCTGTTCCTTCATAGCCCCAAACTGGACTATCAAGCATCCTATTGTTTTCTTGCTGGCATACATAAGTTTACACAACTGTTTTAGAACTGGAGAGCCATTCTTTAATAAATCAATTACAGTATTGGACATTTGATATATACATAGACTCATTTCTTCTTTTAAACCTAAAAACAGTATCACTCTTGGATTTTTTTCAGCAAGATAGGATATCTTCAGATTGTTTTGTGCTTTTTAAAATTTTCTTATCATTGTTAGTTTTTTTTTTTGTTGCTGTTTTCTTTTCTTTTAAACATAGCGAATTCTTCTGTAATGAACATGCCAGAGTTTGGGCAGTGATCAAGATCCGTTAGCAGGCAGAGATATACAGCTACTTTCTTTCCAGGTACAGAAAAATTGGCTTTAAAGTCCATGTACTAAACATAGTATGTAGCATGGTTAAATATCACAGTTACATGTTTAAAATAGCTTTTTTTGTATCAGATTATGCTGAAAAAATGCAAACCACAGCCAATTTGTTGGCAATTGTTTCTAAGAGACCATATTGCACAAAAGTCCTGAAATACATATATAAGGGTACACTGCAGATTACGTAGTACAACTAAGTGGCAAACAAAGCTGCTGTACTTTACACATGCGGCCTCTGGAGATGCACTAGGAGACTGTTCAGAGGACTGGGAACACAGTTTGCTTGCAAGTAGAACAAGTGTTCAATCAAACAAACTTAATTTGGCAATTCATTGTCTTATATAGGCTTTTCTCCAAACAGAATCATGGATAACCTTGATAACAATGGAGACAAAGACCTTCACGGTTGTCTCTTGCCAGCATCCCGAGGGTGCCAACCTGTAGATCTCCAGGAACTCAATTTCTGATGTCATTTAACTACTTATATTTCCCATCCCAGCCCTCTGAAATGATTACTTTTTTTTGGCCTTTCAAACGAAAATTAAGATTCAGAAGAAGAGGTGGCAGTACTTTCAACAAAAGTTTTATAGATTTGCGAGTTCAAGAATCTTGGGAAAGAATCCCTGTGCATCAGGGTGTAGATTTGCAGCTGGGCATCTTCGTACATGTGAGGGCTGGGGTCCAGCAGGTTCCTGTTGATCACCTCCCTAACTCGAGAATCCAGGCTGACCTGAAATGGAACAAGACCAGGTATGTCCATGTGGTTTGCAAACGACCTCTCAGAGAGACTTCATCGATTCAGTTGGACACCCATAACCCCAGATATTGTCCTTTCAAAGACTAAATATTGATTTGTGATTTTCCCCCTTCTAATGATAAACTAAACAACAGGAAAAAGGAAGGAGAAGAAGAGAAAAAAATTGATTGACAGCTATCTTGGCATCTTTGTGTTTATCTTCTCCATGCAATATTGTGCAGCAGAGAATAATCAGAATATTATTCACACCATTCCTTCGATTGCTACGGTGACTCTGTTTACAACTAGGTACACATCTGAAAAGAGTTCTCCAACCACACTCAACACACATATCATGTAAGGCACTGATTAGTTTCATATCTCAGTGTGGCTCACCAACTCCAGGGTGGGAAAGCACAGACCACGGAAGAGTAAAGCAGAAACAGAGGTAGGTCTGAAGTCCTAGGAAGCATCTTTAAAGATCTCTACCAAACAGACACTAGGATAATGAAGCATAATATTTAATAAATGAATCTTAGGAATTCGGAATCCTTACCAAAATTACCAATGCAGTGTTGCTTTGTAAGTATACAGAAATTAAGTTCTATTAAAGGAGAACAGCCAGTAATCCATCACATGCACCTATTACTGAACCATTTGCCTGGGGCACAAAGGACATGTCAGGAAAGCAGGAACAAATGAATAGCACTAAGGCCATGGTGAGGGGAGCAGCTCGACCAATCTGTCCTGAAAGATCATGTTAGAACAAAACCTATAAATGTAGGAGGCTTTGATGCCCAACCCCGTCAGAGGAGGAGGAGAAAAGGAAAACCCTACAGAAGGCAAAACAATCATCCAGGGTTGGGCAGTGGTGGTGCACACCTTTGATCCCAGCAATTGGGAAGCAGAGGCAGGAGATCTCTGTGAGTTCAAAAGTAGCCTCGTCTACAGAGGGAGTTCCAGGAAAGCCAGAGCTATACAAAGAAACCCTGTCTCGAAAAAACAAACTAACCAAAAAACCCAATCACCCCGAGTGTTGCTTTCAAGTGTGACCAGGGGCCTGGAGTCTCTTAGGATACAGTCTTTTGTGTCTATACTGAAACACCTTGACATAAGCAGGTTATAAAAGCCATCTTGGTTCTGGGTGCTTTTCTCCTCCACAGACAATACTGTGTGTTGTCTGCAGGGATCTCGGAATGAAGCTATGCAGATCTCATCGTGTTCCTGAACCCAGCAAACATGTTAGATTGGTGGAGAACCCAAAGGGCAGCTTGCTAGATTTCTCAGGAAGCAGAGATCAGCATTCAGTTTCCTCTGGTTGACCTAACCAACTTATGCATAGAAAAATGTATTCACTTCTTAGCTGGACTGCACATTCTTTTGGCTGGGAATTCTCTTTTTAAAAACATGCTTTGTAAATGAGCTCTTTACCTTTTGGCCTTTTTAGTGTTATATAAAAGTCACCACCACCACCAAAGTAATAAAATTGTTAGAGCTTTCATCTGAGGCTTTTATCTTCCCTAAAGATCTTTTTTTGTCTGTTTCTACTGAATAAAAATATTGGCATTGGAATTCAAACTGGCTCATCTTATCCCGAAACACTGTCAGGTGACATCCTGCCAGAACCCCAGCCCCCAGTTTTGTCATGGTGCTCTTACTTTGAAGCTTGAGAGAACTTTTTGTTTCAGCGGGGAAGGAAACTAAAGATCTGTGATCAAGAAGAGAGGTTCGTTTGCTTCCTAACGGTCTAGCGACATCTAGAACAACAATGACTTACTGGGAGCTGGTGTCACGTTAGTTGTCGTAAGACAAATAGAATCTAGCTTATTATCTTTTGAACATTAACAGCAACGAAATATCATAGTAACCACCGTGGAGCGCTGCGTTTGGTACCCTGCGACCATCATGTCTTTGCACTGGCCTTTTAGAAAACGGAATATTTACCCCTTCCTCCCACAAAGTGTTTTATCGCAGCAATAGAGAAGCAGACTAGTACAGGAGGTTGGTCGATGTGTAGAGAAAATATTGCTGGAGTATTCTGGAATACGGGTGACATTTCAATAATAAAAATCAAGGTTATTTAGGAGGACTTCATTAGAAGTGAAACAGTTGAAGTCGCATTCCCAATCTAAAGATATTTTATGTCTCAGAGGAGGAGGAAGGGTAGAGAGGATGCCATCCGACTGAGAACGAGACAAGGCCCTGACTCCTACAGTCCAGTTCTAGGGGACTTCAGCCAAGTGATGCGCAAGAGGCTAAACTCTGGGGTACGAGAACAGGTCTGGAATTTAAATGTGTAGGTTAAGCGTCACAGACAGAAAAGGCAAGAGACAGGGCAACGAAGTAAGGGAAAAGCATTCTAGAAGCCTCCGTGTTTTCTGGCGGTTGGCAAGACATCTAGAGCTCTGATACCCAGGCTCCAGGGGGCTGGTCATCACATTAGGCTGCCCCTTGATGGGAACATTCCTCAAGAGCAAATTAACTTCAAATTTTAATATGCTTGCCAGAAGTATCCCTTAGAGGTTCATCCAGATAATGGGAGAAACAGGCTAGCCCTTCTGATAAAGCATAAGGAAGGAAAACAGTTTCTATTCTCCATTTCTGTCCAAGAG
>LOJH01051457.1:0-12512 GCA_001685095.1 Ellobius talpinus
CTCTCCCCCTTGCCTCCCCACTTCCCACCTCCTATCTGCTCCTCAGAAGGGGTGATGCCTTCCTTGGTGAGTCAACCAAGTCTGGCATACCAAGCTGAGTCAGGACCAACCCCCTTCCTTGCTGTATCAAGGCTGAGCAAGGTATCCCGTCATAGGAAATTTGCTCCATATAGCCAGTTCATGCACCTGGGATAGGTTCTGGTGCCACTGCAAGCAACACCCCCCCAACAACAGAACAAGTCACACAACTGTCACCCACATTTAGAGGGTCTACTTCAATCTCATGCAGGCTCCCCAGTTTGTCAGCACATAGTCCATGAGCTCCCACTAGCTCAAGTCAGCTGTCTCTGTGTGTTTCCCTATCGTCCCCTAGAACAACCTTGCTCATAGGATCCCTCCTCCCTCCCTCCAGGAGTTCAGTCTAGTGCTTGGCTGTGGGTCACTATACCTGTTTCCATCAGTTACTGGATGTAGGTCTATGATGACAATTACGGTAGTCACTAATCTGATTAAAGGGGAAGACCTGTTCAGATACCCTCTCCACTATTGTTAGGAGTCTTAGCTGTGTTCATCCTTGTGGATTCCTGAGAATTTATCTCTACCACCAGGTTTCTTCCTATCCCATAATGACTCCCTGTATCAAGATATTTCTTTCATTGCTCTGCCCCTTCATCCTTTCCCAAACTTGTTCTTAATCCCTCATGTTCCCACCCCCTCCATCCCCTTCCTTTTTCCCCTCACAGTTTTCCTAGCAGTTCTTAGCTATTTTCCCATCCTGGGGCCTCCAATGGATGTTCCTTTTAGGGTCCTGAAGCATAATTAATAAAAACCCACAGACAGATATTGGGGTTCAACCTGAAGAACAGAAAAGGAAAACAGTCAGCTACTGGCTTTTACCTCTACTTCAGTCGAAAATGGCGATCCTACCTCCAGGAATCCTCAGAATGAGACTGTGTCTGCAAGCTGTCTCCTCCCATCATATATTCTTGTCTAGTGCTAGGGTTAAAGGCATGCACCACTACCACCAGGTTTTCATGGCAAACTAGTGTGGCTACTCAGATTAAAGGTCTGTGTTACCACTGCCTGGTCTGTAAGGCTAACCAGTACAGCTCATTTACTCTCTGATTTTTAGGCAAGATTTATTAATTAAAATACAAATGAAATATTACTACAGGGTCCCCTTTTTAGCTAGCCTCTCTGGAATTGTGGATTGGAGCCACATTCTTCTCTGCTTTATATCTAGTATCCACTTATAAATGAATGTATATCATGTTTGCTTTCTGGTCTGGGTTACCTCACTCAGGATTTTTTTTTTCTAGTTCCATCCATTTGCCTACAAATTTCAAGATGTCATTATTTCTTACTGCTGAGTAATACTCCGTTGTGTAAATGTACCACATTTTCTTTAGACATTCTTTGGTTGCTAGGCATCTAGGTTGTCCAGGTTCTGGCTATTATGAATAACGCCACTAGGAACATGGATTGTGCTCCTTTGGGTATACGCCCAAGACTAGTATTGCTGGGTCTTGAGGTAGATTGATTCCCAGTTTTCTGAGAAATTGTCATACTAATTTTCAAAGTGGCTATACAAGTTTGCACTGTCACAAGCAATAGAGGAGTGTTCCACTTACTCTACATCCTCTCCAGCCTAAACTGTCATTGATGATTTTGATATTAGACATTCTGATAGGTATAAGATGGTATCCCAGAGTCATTTTGATTTGCATTTCCCTGATGGCTAAGGATGTTGAGCAATTCCTTAAATGTCTTTCAGCCATTTGAGTTTCTTCTGTTGAGAATTCTCTGTATAGATCTGTACTCCATTTTTTAGTTGGATTATTTGGTTTGTTGGTGTCTAGTTTCCTCAGTCCTTTGTATATTTTTGAGTTCAGTCCTCTGTCAGATGTAGAGTTGGTGAAAATCCTTTCCCACTCTGTAGGCTGCTCTTTTGTCTTATTGACTATCCTTTGCCTTACAGAATCTTTTCAGTTTCAGGAGGAACCACTTATTTATTGTTGCTCTCAGTGTCTGTGCTACTGGTGTTACGTTGAGGAAGTGGTCTCCTGTGCCAATGCGTTCAAGGCTACTTTCCATTTTCTCTTCTATCAAGTTCAGTATAACTGGATTTCTATTGAGGTCTTTGATTCACTTGGACTTAAGTTTTGTGCATGGCAAGAGATGTATGTGTCTATATGAATTCTTCTACATGCCAGCCTAGACTTACGCCAGCACCATTTGTTGAAGATGCTTTCTTTTTTCCATTGTATATTTATGGTTTCTTTGTCAAAGATCAGATGTTCATAGGTGTGTGAATTTATGTCAGCATCTTCAATTTGATTCCATTCATCCACCTGTCTGTTTTTATGCCAGTATCAAGCTGGTTTTATTACTGTAGCTCTATAGTAGAGCTTTAAGTAGGGTTGGTGATGCCTCTAGAAGTTCCTTTTTGTACAGGATTGTTTTGGCTATCCTGGGTATTTTGTTTTTCCGTATGAATTTGAGTATTGTTCTTTCAAGGTCTGTGAAAAATTATTTTGGGATTTTGATGGGGAATTCTTTGAATCTGTAGCTTGCTTTTTGAAGATGGTCATTTTTTACTATGTTGAGCCTACCTACCCAAGAGCATGAGAGTTCTTTACATTTTCTGATACCTTCTTCAATTTCTTTCTTCAAACAGGTCTTTAACTTGTTTGGTTAGAGTTACCTCAAGATATTTTATGTTATCTGTGGCTACTGTAAGTGGTGATGTTTCACTAATTTCTTTCTCAGCCCACTTATCATTTGCATATAGTAGAGCTATTGATTCTTTGAGTTAATGGTGATGTTTCACTAATTTATTTCTCAGCCCACTTATCATTTGCATATAGGAGAGCTATTGATTCTTTGAGTTAATCTTGTATCCTGCCACATTACTGAAGGTATTTATCAGCTGTAACAGTTGCCTGGTGGAATTTTTGGAGTCGCTTATATATACTATCATATCTTCTGCCAATAGTAAGAGTTTGAATTCTTCCCTTCTGACATATAACTCCTTGATCTCCTTTTGTTGTCTTATAGATATGAAGAGAATGGACAACTTTGTTGACAGAGATTTCTGTCCCACCCTGTCCTGCAGCCATTCAGTCGCAAAGAAACACACAGACATCTACATTAATTATAAACTGGATGGCTCAGGCTTCTTTATTAACTCTTATATCATAAATTACCCCACAATTCTTGTCTGTGTTAGCCACGTGGCTTGCTACCTTTTATCAACAAGGCATTCTCATCTTGCTTCCTCTGTGTCTGGGTGACAACTGCAGACTCAGTCTTTTCTTTTCACAGAATTACCCTGTTCTCATCACCCCACTGACACTTCCTGCCTGTTTGCCCTGCCTTTATTTCTTGTCTGGATACTGGCCAATCAGCATTTTATTAAAACATTACAACAGACAAATCTTTACAGGGTACAAGACCATTGTCCCACAGCACTCCCCACCACTTTGTGTTTTTCAAACCAAGAACTCTTAATCTTTGTTTAGGCTTTTTCGTGACTATTATCCATAACAACTTGGAACCAACATTCTAAACAAAGATAAATAGCCGTAATCCATTTTTTGGGAATGTGGGCATAGACTTCCAGGTGATTCTTGGAATCACTTCTTGCTGATTGGGGGCACTGATAATCTTATGGGGACCTAAAAAAATTAGGATTACAGCCAAATCCTGACTGAAATATTCTATGAAAATTGATCATCTCAGCCAGCAGTCTTGAAGTAGTTCTGGATGTATAGCTCAGAAGAAACTCCAACAGAGTTCTTCTGAAATGTTGGATCATCTGGGCCATCCACTCCTATCGGAGATTTTTCAGGGGGTCTTCCTGGATCAATCCTGATTTTTCTTAACCCAGAATGAATTCACAGCCTCTCCATTCCTGTGGAAAAAAAGCAAAACCTCTTCTCCAAAGTAACGTATCTTTTGACTTAAATATTGAAGTCAATGCATTTTAAAAATATATATGTTGGATCAATCCAGCAGCATTTATAATCAAATGTCTTTTAGCAGCTGTTGTTCCTTCCTCANGTTGGATCATCTGGGCCATCCACTCCTATCGGA
This sequence comes from Ellobius talpinus, assembly GCA_001685095.1. Classification (NCBI taxonomy): domain Eukaryota; kingdom Metazoa; phylum Chordata; class Mammalia; order Rodentia; family Cricetidae; genus Ellobius; species Ellobius talpinus. Next base: position 4,096 of record LOJH01051457.1, read on the forward strand.
GATTTTTCAGGGGGTCTTCCTGGATCAATCCTGATTTTTCTTAACCCAGAATGAATTCACAGCCTCTCCATTCCTGTGGAAAAAAAGCAAAACCTCTTCTCCAAAGTAACGTATCTTTTGACTTAAATATTGAAGTCAATGCATTTTAAAAATATATATGTTGGATCAATCCAGCAGCATTTATAATCAAATGTCTTTTAGCAGCTGTTGTTCCTTCCTCAGCCATCAGACAATTCAAAGACAACACAATAACATACAGTATCTAGATTCTCTGTGTATTTTACGTCATTATATGGCTTTATTTTAAACTGTTTCTTTTATTTTTATTTTTAACTTTTGGCTTTTAGAGACAGTGTTTCTCTGTGTATATTTGATTGTCCTGGAACTCATTCTGTAGGCTGTTCTCAAACTTACAGAGATTCAGATGCACCTGCCTCTGCCTCACAAGTGCTGGGATTAAATGTGTGTGCCACCATACCCAACTACTCTTTTCCTTATTTTTTAGGACTTTATCCTTTTTCTTTTCTCTCCCAAGCCTACATATATTTTTAAACAGTGTAAATTGTTTAGAGGTTTTGTTGTCTGAATCTATCTTTACTGTATATTTCTCTTTTTCTGACAACATGAGTCTTTAATTTGCTAAGCAATATGGCTAGGATTAAGGCTATGGCTTTGTCAGCTTGATCCACCCCATTCCTTAACTTTCTGGGAGTCTATCTTCATGGGGAAGGTACTGGCAGAAGCCATGTTTATTGCCACTACTCTATGGAGTTTCAAGGTCCCTACCACCACCAAAAACATGATGTCAGCTATTCATCAACACCATTTAAGTGTTTCATGCCAGGGCCTCTTAAAAGAGCTGCAAGGTTTTTGCAGCTAAAGCTGAGTCAGGAAGCCTGTCTTAAATGAGACACACTTGCCTCTAGAAAATAGAGCCCAAATGAGAAAATGCTGCTACCAAGAAGCTATGCTTAACTCTGTTCTTTTTATGTATAGAATTCCTTCCCAAACTCTCTCAGGTTTCAAGTGGATTTAGTTATCCATGTTGGTGCCATTTGTTGACTGAGGTTTCTGTCCCACCTGGTCCCACAGTCATTCAGTACCAAAGAAACATGCAAAAATCTACATCAATTTAAACTGATTGGCCTATTAGCTCAGGCATCTTAATAACTTACATATAAATAAGCCCATAATTCTTGTCTGTGCCAGCCACGTGGCTTGGTACTTATTATCAGCAAGGCATTCTCATCTTGCTTCCTCTGTGTCTGGGTGACAACTGCAGACTCAGTCTTTTCTTGTCACAGAATTCTCCTGTCATTGTCCTGCCTATACGTCCTGCCTGGCTACTGGCCAATCACTGTTTTTTGTGATACAACTGACAAATCTTTATAGGATAAAAGACCATTGTCCCACAGCCTTGTCTTGTTCCTTATTTTATTGGGATCACTATGAGTTTCTCTCCATTTTGTTTGATTATGGCTGTTGTCTTACTCTATATTGCCTTTGTTATGTATAAGTATGTTTCTTGTATCACTGATCTCTCCAAGACTTTTATCATGAAGGAGTATTTGATTTTGTCGACGATTTTTCAGCATCTAATGTGATAATCATGTGGTCTTTTTCTTTCAGTTTATTTATATTCTGGATTACATTGACAGATTTTTGTATGTTTAACCATCCTTGCATCTTTGGGATGAAGTCTACTTGATCATGATGGATGATATTCTTTATGTGTTCTTGGATCCTGTTTGCCAATATTTTATTGAGTATTTTTATGTCAATGTTCATTAGAGATATCAGCCTATAATTCTCTCTCTTAGCTGAATCTTTGTATGTTTTGGGTATCAGGGTAACTGTAGCCTCATAAAATGAGTTTGGAAATAGTCGTTCTGTTTCTATTGTATCAACAATTAGAGGAGTATTGATATTAGCTCTTTGAAATTCTGGTAGAATTCTTCACTGAAACTGTCTAGTCCTGGGCTTTTTTTGGTTGGGAGACTTTTGATGATTTCTTCTATTTCCTCAGGGTTATAGTTCCATTTAAATTGTTTATCTTGTTTGATCTAATTTTGGTATGTATTAGCTACCAGAAAATTGTCCATTTTCTTTAAATTTTCCAATTTTGTAGAGTACAAATTTTTGAAGTATGACCTAACAATTCTCTGGATTTCCTCAGTGTTTATTGTTATGTTCACTTTTTCATTTCTGATTTTGTTAAATTGGATATTCTCTCTGCTTTTTGGCTAGTTTGGATAGAGATTTGTCTATCTTATTTATTTTCTCAAAGAATCTCTGTTTCACTGATTCTTTGCATTGTTCTTTTTGTTTATGTTTGTTTTCAGTCCTCTATTTTATTATTTCCTGTGGTCTACTCCTTCTAGATGAGTTTGCTTCTTTTTGTTGTAGAGCTTTCAGGTGTGCTGTTAATTCACTAACATGAGACTTCTCCACATTCTTTATGTAGGCATTTAGTGCTATGAACCTTCATCTTTTTACTGCTTTCATAGTGTTCCATAAGTTTGGTGATGTCATGCTTTTATTTTTGTTGAATTCTAGGAAGTCTTTAATTTCTTTCTTTATTTCTTCCTTGACCCAGTGTTAATTAAGTTGAGCATTGTTTAATTTTCATGAGTTTTTAGGATTTCTGCAATTAGTGTTGTTGTTGAATTCTAACTTTAAGCCATGGTGATCTAATAAGTTACAGTCCATGTTCAAATTTTATATTTATAGTCTCTGCAAAAAGTAGTTGGAATAACAACAATGGTAATGAAGTAGTATGAACTTAACAGGCTATTGTTTCCAGCATCACATGCTCTTCCAGATGTGGTCTTTATTATAACCTCACCACAACTTTAGAACACACTCTGTAACAAGTGATTTAATTACACGGCCTTGTTCTATATCAGCAGAAAGATTATGACAAGGACATTAGTATACCATTAATGTATTTATTGTTAATTTTTCATCATGTCACAAATGGATTCTGGGAATTCATGATATATTGATTCTCCAAAAGGAGAGGGCAATAAGAATATAGGGCCTGAGGAATCCTAGTAAGGATTTTAGGAGTAATATACTTGATGCTGACTTACTCTTTCCTAGTTCAGGGCAATTGTATAATTTCACATCTTGCATAGGAATTCATTTAAACAGTTAGAAGAGAAAAGGAATTATAAAGCTTCAAAGTTTTCAAAAGGAGTTTTATTTCAAAAAATGTTCTATCACATGTGGTTTATGATCTAGAGGGCTTTTAAGTTTTAAGTAGGAACAAGAGCAAAGAAACCATTGGCTGGACAAAACTGCAGTAACATTGTTGGCATCTTCTGGGTGCTGGTATGATTAAATTGCACAAATAGCTGACCATTAGTACTACTCTCTGTTGCACTGACACTTTTTATTCTAAAATAATCCATGTCTCAGAAGTGAATTTGATTTCTCTATGAGTAAAAATTAGGTACAGTGATCTTAGTTAAATTTCTCATATTCAGAACTATTCGTATTTTGTTCCTGATAACTTGCTATTGTTTTTGAAAAGAATGCACAATATATGTCAAGACATTTTGCAGTTTCTGAGATCCTTACTGATCGAGGCCAATAGCAATTGCCATCAAAATGTGACTACCAAAAATATCCATAGACACTTCAAATTGTGAGCAAATAGTTCATAGTTAAGAACATCTAAGCTTGAGTATAAACAATCATTTCAACCAACTAAGATCCTTAATAAATTGAAAAAGTACAGACATATAGAAACACATGCATTTATACAATATACCTCTTCACTTCTAGAGCAACAACATACTGACTTACTAAACAAATCTCCTTATCTTTATTACTTTAAAAACTAATCCATATTTCTGAGAACTAGAAGAGACCAAGTATTTAACATGAACTATCAAATGAATATATTACCAGAATAGATCATTAACATCTATGCTATAAGGTCCATCTTAGCAGATAAGATTAGTGGGCTCTGTAAAAATCTAGGTCAAAGTCAGAATATAAATGACAGGCTAAATTACTTTGATAGGTGGTATATGGTACCTTCTTCTGGTTCACAGGCATTTCGTCCAAAATATATAGCAACTGTAATAAACTTGGAATACTCTGTGACCAACTAATGTACATTGGTATGGGCATCATTGATACTGCTTTGGAACATTTATCAAAGATTAGAAATTACAATTATCTACACACATTACAACCTTATTCATTATGTATTGTAAAAAAATTGCAAGGATTTGATCAGCCCCATCACACAAAGAGAGCTTGGTCTAAGATTAGGAAGTACAGTGGTTGTGAGGAGAATTAAATGGCTTAGTTGTAGGACAGAAATAATAATATTAAAGGGGATGAATGAGCAAGAATTTAGAATAAATCTTGAACTAGGTATTTGGTAATTGGAACAAAGTTTGTGAATCTTTGTGCCCTGTGTTTATAACCTTGCAACAATGTAGAAATGCCACAATGAAATGTCATATGCAGAAGATACCAGTCAACATTTTTCTTTAACAACCATAGCAGTAATATAATGATGTCATGAGCAGGGCAACCATTAAAGTACTTATATTCTTACCCTTCATAAAGTACTTATATTCTTACACATATGTGTGTGTGTGTGTGTTTCTTATCCTTCATGAGCAGGAGGAGGAGGTCTAACAGTGTAGACTCTTTCTCAACAATATAAGAAGAATCCAGTGCTCAGAGCCATAGTACCTGAAGCATAGAACATTACTACACTCTCAATAGGGCACTGATGGTACTAGCTACTTGACTTTCTAATGAGGAGAAAGAAAAATCCATCTCATCTGAATTAGACACTTGCTTATCATGTTCATTTGCCGTATCTTTTGATGATTTTACCAAAGTTTTTTATCATGAGTGTTACACATGGGTATTCAGTATCTTGTTTCAGAACAAGGAACCCATTTCATAATAAAAGTTATTTGTCAATGAACATGTCAAAAATACTCTACATCACACATATGCATATAGTAAAAAATAATGTGAAAATACCCTATCAAATTCAGCTAAAAAACTAGTTTCATGAGGATATCAGTGGTCTTAATGCACTACTTCAAGAATGAAAAGCAACAAAAACCAATATGTATATGCATATGTATACATGCATATACATATATATGAGCTCATCTTTCACCACTGTCCACTTCTAGGAACAACAGAGTAGAGATGCTTCTCTTGATCTCTTCTTCACTGGAGTCTTTCAACACACTTCTAAAATAACACTCACATGGAAGGTCTTCTTTATGTTCATATCCTTAGGCTTTGCTGGCTTAGAAGAAGACCTTGTTTCTGAAATGGAAGACAATGGGCAAGGCTAGGTTATATCTACAAGGAGCATAGTGAGGATTTCACTTATCTTGAAGTAGAGGCTGCCATCTAGAAATGATAAGTTTTTCAAAAAAAAGAGGCAAAAAAGCTATTAGAAAGTCCAAAGAACTGTACCTCAGTAGTGACACCAGGTGTTAGGGTTGCCATTAGACAAAAAGGAACTGGTTTTGTTCATGGAACACACTGGAGCAATTTTAGTATCCACTATCCATTGTAAAATTGAAATCACCTAGTAGTCAATAAATTCAAAATATCTTTGGGCTTAATTGGTAAGACATCTATGAATGCACTAAACATGGAAAGTCCAAAGAAATGGTTGTGAGAGTAGTTTGCTCAAGTTGAATCCAACTTTGAAGAGCTTTCCTTTAATACAGAGATATCAATTTCATGAAGACATGGGGATCCAAGTATCTTATGAGGGTCATTGTAAAAGTGTTGGACAGTAGTCATGTCAGAAATTAATAGTCATTGTTGAGACTTCAGACTATATGAGACTTGAAACAAAATATTAATTAAACACTAACCACTAAATTGTATGAAATAGTCTATTATTTTTAACAGCTCCTTGGAATTCTAAGATGATCTAAAATAAATTGTAAATATATTTAAGATAATCCATCCCATAATATTAATGCTTTAAATTAGAAATATGTATGGTCAGATATTTTATTTTTCTCATTAATGGTTGGTATAATTTGGCCAATTAGGATAAAAGACTGCATTTTGAATTCTAATTTGAAATGTGTGATTGCCTGATTTAGATAAAGAATTAAGTTGAAATCATTAAATATGTGTCTAATACAAAACAGAAGCTTGAGGTTTAGCATATTTTAAGTTTAATTTTTAAGTTTCTGAAATAAAGTAGTTACAAGGTTTGTCTGTCAACAATTAAGATTAATTAAATAAAATTAGATAGCTTATTAAATTTGTAGATAGTTTAAAATACTTGAAAATATTTAATTTGAAGGTTCTAAAAGGAGGTGACCATCAGGCAAAACCATGTCACATGTAATTTCTGAGTTTCCTCAGACTTTTGGAGCAGGTGCTGTCTTTAAAAAGGGTTTCAAAAAAAGGATAAAAAAGACTATTGAAGTTTGTGCTTTAATCAATTTAACATCAAATCCTAAAAGCAATTTAAACTTCTGAATAGAATTTTCTAAGCATGAGAATTGTCTCAAAGTTCATTTAAAAACAATCACTTAAAATGTAGGAAAGAATTATGCTAGTCTAGGAAAGTAGCAAGAGAAAGAGTGTAAAAGCAAGAATACTAGGTCTGCCATAAAACAGTGTCTCCTAGAAATTGCAGCAGAAACAAGACCTGAACAATGGCAATACCAATAGACATGATAATGTGGAATGAGGGATGTTTCACAGGGTTCCACCCCTAGACAAAGAACTGTAGGCAGCTATTGATTGCTGAGAGAGAGGGAGAATTAGCCTTTCCCAGGGATGAGCTCCATTATTGGTCAATGCAAAGGGGTCAATCCTGAAGCTATAAACACAAACTAAAAGATTAGACTCAGCAGGTTGCAATGAAATATGTGTGTAATTATTACATTATAGTATATAATATGAATTGTATATAATAATTACATATTTTATATACAGTATGTAATAATAAAACAAAAGAGACTATTAATTTAAGAGGGAAGGATGTAAAGGGGTTGAAGACAGCACACCTAAGAGAGTTTGGAGAGAGGAAAGGGAATTATTATAATTATATTTTAATTAAAATATAGTAAAAGTAAAACTGAAGGTTACAATTCACACACATACATGAAGACTAGCATAAATTGCTCAAATCCTAAGAGATTTGTCTCATCTGTAAGTGTAGAGACTACAAAGATTATAGAAGATAGTGTTCATCACTCCTTCACCTGAGTTACTTCTAGAACGTACTCAACAATGATTGTTTGCCAAACCTTTAACACATAGAGAACCACTATAGCTTTTAGTACATTACCCTAAAAAAACATATTCATTTTAACAGGAACATAGACACTATGATATGTTAAAGCCTTATTTTTAACATTTAAAAATAAAAATAACTTAAACAACTAATAATAGAAGGGAGATATTAAGATGAACTCAGGCATGCTATGAAAAAAAGTACAGCTTTTTAAAAGGCAGGATTCAGTTGTATTTCAACCACAATGAAATGAAGCTGAAACCAATGACAAAAAAATCACAGACACAAAAATAGAAGCCTTAAAACTAGACTCTTGAACAGCAAATAGACCTAAAGGAAAAGTATTCTTAAAGTTTATATGAAATTGTAAAAGACCTAAATAGAGAAATAAACTTAGTAAAAAGTAAAAAAAAACTTAAACTATCATAATGCTGAATTCAAAATTTATAACAAACCTATAACAATAAAACAGTATCATTTTGACATCAAAACAACCAAATACCAAAACAAAATAAACCCATATGTACATGAACATTTGATGTTCTAGGAGAGTGCCAAGAATACACAGTAAGAAATAAGTATCCCACACCAATCAGAAAAACAGGTGAGTGACTGACCTCTCAGCTGAGCTGCACCATCTCCAGACCCTAAACCCCAGGACATATCTCATAACTCTCCCCTTCCACCTCAGCATCAGCAAGGCAGATGGGCCCTTCCCACAACACTCTTGGAATTCCACTGCTGTGCTGAAGTCTCCATTAGTCAGTGAGCAGGTGAGACACCAGTCAACCAACAGGACTGTGGTCATCCACTGGATTTTATTCCCCCAAGACCCACTATGATGCCCAACCCCATCCACCTGTAGTCATCCTCTATGTGGCTAGACCTTCCTCACAACTCCATTAGAAACCTTAAGCCCATGAAACCAGGTTGCATCTAGGCATCCAAATTCTCACAAACTTAGCTGAGATACCCTAATGGACCCAAAGACCTGCCAGACACCAGAACCCTTGGTCATTTCAGCCAGAAGACAATAAAAGAAACAGAAAACGAAAGAACAAAACAGCCATCTGAAAAAAAAACAAACACAAGAATCAATATCCAGACCTGGTGTGGGAGAATTGTCTGTATTCTGTCAATCATGTTTTAAATAAAT
>LOJH01051460.1:0-12511 GCA_001685095.1 Ellobius talpinus
GGCAGGAGAAGGCAGGAGAAGTCCTGGAATGCTCTGGCCAGCCAAGCCTGGTCTAACCAACAAGCTCCAGGTCCTAGCGAGACACTGCCTCAAAACACAGGGTAGATGGTGGCCTAAGGAATGATGTCTGGAGCTGACTCTCACTACCCACATGTATACACACACACACACACACACACACACACACACACACCTACAAACACATGCACCTACATGTCCATGGACCCACATGTACACACACACACACACACACACACACCACTGTGGACAATAGCTTTTCAGAAATACATTTGTTTATATAAATAAGAAATCTTCACGGGACGCCAAGGTCAAGTAAGAGCTGAATGACAGTTCTGATGCCTATATTGAGACGCTGATGTCAATAATTTAAAAGAGAAAACCGAAGACCTCCGTTAGTGTGGTTTCTGGAAGGAAGTATCTAATTTGGCTTTGGACTCTGTGTCTTATATGGAGCTTTGGCCACAGTAAATGCTCCAAATGGTCCCTGAGCTAATGGATGATTTGGTTTTGCTCTCCTGGGTCCTGAAGCAGGGGCCTGTCAACACTCTGTAATAGAAATAGGTAATCAAATGACCCTGTCCCTGGACACAGTTGCTAGTCCAGGCAGGAGCAAGACTGCTTTGTGAGACCCAGGGCTCCTGTCCCCCACACAAGGGCAAGGGTGACTGAGGACCAGCCTGCCGCCACTGAGGGTCAGGAAGTGGTGAGCGGGGGCAGAGGTCACCCCGGACTTCCTGCCCTCTAGGTGCAGAACCAAGGCAAGCCAGGGACGGAGCTGCTCCCAACATCTCCTTAGAAGCCAGAATCCACCCCCAGAGAATTTCTTTCCTCAGACCTAGGATATGAGACACTGCCCAGAACACTACAAGTGTTCACCCCTTTGACTCATAGGTGATATGTCTCCACAGAGTACTGACATTTTCCTATAAACCAGGTGACTTCCAGCTGCTTCTAGACCCTATTCTCTCTCTCTCTCTCTCTCTCTCTCTCAAAATTGTTTAATTATCATACAAAGAAATGAGATTCACTGTGACATTTTCTCATATGTGAGATACATTATTATATTATATATTATATAAAGTTATACAATATATATGAATATATGAGATATATAATTATACTCTGTTCTTGCTCATTTCCAGTTCCCTCTTGTCTGTCCCCTTCCTCCTCAAAAGTCCCCTTCTCATTTCATGACTTGTAAATTTATTTAACCTCTCTTGTCCATCTCTTTAGGCCTCTTTCTCTCTTTTTAGTTCTACTTTCGTGTTCACACACACACACACACACACACACACACACACACACACCTAGGGTTTTCATATGAGGGAAAGCACACGTCTTTCCGGGTGGATTATTTGCTGAACAAAATTATCTCCAGTTCTAGCCATTTTCCTGCGCATATCATCATTTCTTCCTTTACCGAATAAAAGTCCATTGTATTTATGTCCCACGTTTTCTTTATCCATTCATCTTCTGATGCTCATCTAAGCTGGCTGTGTATCTCCATTGGCAGTGAGCATGGCTGGGCAGATATGCTGACCTAGAGCCCTTCTGGTTATCCAGAAGCGGTATAGCTGGGCCAAATGATAGTTCCATTTTTATCTTCCTAAAAGGACATCCACACTGATTCCCACAGTGACTGCACCCGTCCAGAGTGTGGTGGCTCATGCCAGTAATCCTAGCACTCGGGAGACTCAGGTAGGAGGATTTCTAGGAGTTTTAGGCCAGCTTAGTCTACAGAATTAGACTTTGTCTCAAATAAGCAAACAAGCAAACAAAAAAAAAAAACCAAAACAAATAAAAACGGTGTGTGACTCAGGAGGTGGACCCCTTTGAGTTCCAGGCCAGCCTGGTCTACAGAGCAAGTTCCAGGACAGCTACATAGAGAAAGCCTGTCTTGAAAAACAAAAACAAAAAACACCTCTCTGTGTGTGTGTGGAATGTGGGTCTGCTCCTCTTTCCTCAGCAGCATTTACTGTTGTCTTAGTGACATCCATTCTGACTAGGATGAGACAGTCTCTCAAGGTAGTTTCGACTCGCATTTCCCTAAAGGCTAAAGGCACTGAGCACTTTCTCAAACATTTGAGTCATCCTTGTTTCTGTTTGAGATCTGTTCACTTCATTTCCTTCCCACATGGTCTGGAACATCTGGCAGCTTCCTGAGCTTTTAGGATGGAGTTTTACATGTTCACCAGTGTTTGCTTAATTTAACCACTCCTAACGCTAATCATAAGACAGTCACACACACACACAGACACACACACACACACACACACACACACACAAAGACAGTCACAGTAACACAACCATGTAATCCCCACACTTAGGAGGCAGAGGGTTAAGATCAAACATTCAAGGTCATCCTCAGCTATGTAGTGAGTTTCAGGCCAGCTTGGGCTACAGGAGACTCCATCTAAATAAACAAACAAACGCATAATATTGGCACCTCCTTTATCTGTCTAGGCTTCTCCCCATTCCTGGTGGTTAGTCCTGGTGGTTTACACCCTGGTTCTAGTGAAAGTTTATAGAGTGGGATTGATCTCTGGTCCCTTCCAGATCATGAGTTCCTGGGATCTACACAGAGAATGCCACCCCCAGCTCCTCCTCTCCTGCTAATACCCAGCCTCTGTCAAGGTTAAATTCCTCTCCTCTGCCCTGTGCCCTCCACATACTCTCATGCCCTGGCCTAAGGCTGGGTCTACAGTCTGTGTTGTGAAACACTGCTTGTGGTCCTGAGAGACTATCTCCCCTGAGGCCAAAGAAAGAGCAGTTGCAATTTCTTCTTCTCCCCCTAATAGCTACTGGCAGAGGGAGTTAGAGGGCCTGATGAGTAGAGGTTACCCCAAGTGAGGACAAGAGTCAGCTAGGGTAGGGTTTGGGTTTTCTGGGGCAGGACAGAGAAAGCCCTCTCCACCTCCTGGTCTTCCACCTCTGCTCCCTGGGAAGCTGCTGATACTCTAGCTGACTCATCCTGACCTAGGGCACTCGAGCCTTGGGATGCTTTTGTTCCAAGGTACAGGACCAGATGATAGTCCTCGGCCAGGGAAGGAGCCACTTTCTCTTTGAGCCTCTCCTGGTTCTCTCCTAGTCAGGGCATTCCTTCCTCTCCTGGCGTTTGCTTTTCTGCTTTATGTACCTATCAGTTCCTTCTGATGTTTGATTCAGGATTATCACTGACATGATGAAACACCACTACCAAAGAAACTCCAGGAGGAAAAGGTTTATTCGGCTTATGCTTCCACATTACAGTTCATCACTGAAGGAAGTCAGGACAGGAACTCAAGCAGGGCAGTTTTCTGGAGGCAGGAGCCAATGCAGAAGCCATGGAGGATGCTGCTTACTGGCTTGCTCTCCATGACTTGCTCAGCCTGCTTTCTTATTAGAACCAGGACCACCAGCCCAGGGAAGGTACCATCCACAATGGCTGGGCCCTCCCCCCATCAATCACTAAGTAGAAAATATCCTACAGGCCTGCCTACGGCCAGATTTTACAAAGGCATTTTTCTCAACTGAGGCTCCTTCCGAGGACTCTAGCTTGTGATAAATTAACATAAAACTAGCCAGTACACTGTCTTTACCTTGTTTTGCTGTTGCCTCACCACTCCGCCTAGATCCAAGTTTTATAAGATGTGTCTCCCTACCTGTCTTCGGAATCCAGTTAAATTTACCAAACTCATCAGTTTGTCGAATGAAAGGATACAGAAAAGGCTGGGCTTGTTGCTGGCTAAGCTACAGTCCTAGCGACTCAGAGACAATGACAGGATAGCAAGTCCAAGGGCAGCCTTAGCTGAATGTCACAGACCTTTCTCAGAAGAACAAAAACAAACAAAAGTCACAGCAAAAACAGCGTGGATAAAGGACCCAGCGAATGACTCTTGTTTGAGTAATTGTCCATGGGTCTGTTCTGCTCCCATCCCCCAGGCTGGGAGGGACCATCTGTGACCGCAGGCCACTGACACCAAGGACCCCTTTCAGCCAATGCCTTTGTCAAAATGCCAAAGAAACCATGCAGGCAGAGCTGGAGAGTCAGGAAACAGGGTCAAGGGCAGTGTGGTGTTGGTCCTTGGAGTTTCCTGAGCAGAGATGAAATGCAAAAAAAAAAAAAAACCTCTAGCTTTAACATCAACACAATCTTTAAGACTCTAAGTCTTTCTTACCAATTTAGCTGGCAAAACCAGCTCAGTGTAGACATAAGTCCCTTGGCAACTATTCCCCCCAGCTCTAGTATGAGCCCTAAAGTGTAAGCCAGAAGCTGTTTTAATGGGCAATGGAGTTGAGTTTAGGATATGAAAGGACTCAGTCAAAATTACAGCTTCAAGCTCCACAGCATCGTTTAATGATATTTGCCCTCTTCATTCATATTTCATGGGGATCATTTAGAAAGCAGAGGCCCCTTAAGCTGCTCATGATGGGGAGGGATGAAAAGAAGGAGGAAGGAAAAGAGGAGAACCTAAGGAGAGGGAGTGTTGTATCATTTAACATAAATTAGGTGTGGTGGAGCACACACACAATCCTAGTATGAGGCAGAAGGATCGAGAGTTCAAAGTCATCCTTAATTGCATAGTGAACTTGAGGCCAGCCTGGGCTACTTGAGACCCTGTTTCTACAAGTGTGTTGTGTGTGGGGTACTGGGCATGGTGGTGAGACTTTAACTCCAGCGCTCAGCAGGCAGAGGCAGGCAGATCTCTGTGAGTTCCAGAACAGCCAGGGCTATGTAGGGAAACTCTGTCTCAAAAAACAGGAGGAGGGCGGGAAGGAAAGGGGAGTCCTGATGACTGCTGAGTTTCTGGGGTTCACCCAGGATCCATGGGTGTTCCTATCTCTTACCAGCAGGTGAAAGGAAGTGGAGGAAGAGGGCTTGGTCGCCCTCCCAGACCCCTCACCGAGTCCCACCAAGGGACAGAATCTCTGCTTCTCAGGCCCAAGTTCACCAAAGTTGGACCCAGCATTTGGAGGGAGCCGTTGTCTCAGAAGCCACTAGAAGTATTTGGTGTCTTTGAACCTCTTCCGTCACTGCCAAGACTGACTAGCACAGCTGAGCTTATCACGGCAGCAAAACATGGGTGGGGGCTGCATGGGTCACCCACGGTGCTTTCCTGAGGTGGCCCCAGCACGCTCCAACCTGTACCTGTGCAACACCTGTGGAGCCTCAGAGGTAAGAGGGCTGATCTGGAGGAGAGTCACACAGGGGCCCCTGGTGGCGGCTGCTTCCCTGCCTTGCACCTTCCACCTGCCCAGAGGCTCCATTCGGAGCCTGGGTTTTAACTCAGCAGCAGGTTCTGAGAGTTCAGTTAAGGAGAAAAGGCCCAGGGCAGGAGGCATGCTCTCTAGTACGCAGAAGAGAAATCCCACAGTGGAGTGCTGTTGGACTGAAGAGGACTGGGATCTGCCTGCTAGAGGGGATGCTGCAGAGTGGAAGGGCAACGCAAAGGTACCCCCAGGCCCCCCCTGCCTTCACCGTTCTTCAGTAAGCATTCACTGCCGCTAACCATCCCAGGCCAGGGACACCGGTTTGTTCATCCAGTCTCCTATTCTTATTCTCTCTCTCCTTTCCTCTCCCTCCCTCCCCCTCTCCCTCTAAGAACCACAGAGCCCAAAGGCAGGAATAGGGAATGGAGGGGCTGGTGAGACCTCAGCCCTTTCCCCCCTTCCCACCTCCAGGCCGTCGGGACAGCAATGCTCTCCACCCTGATGAAGAAGGGAATTGCTGGTCTCAGCCCAGGATGAGTGGAATTCAAGTCCCAGGCAAGTCAAAAGCTAGATGGGGGATTGAAGAACTAGCTCCCTTGTCCCACCAAGCCCTGGAGTTAGTGGTGGGGGGCTTCTTCTAGCTGAGCCAATCTCAATTCCCCACTGTACTACATCTGTTCTGCCAGTCCCTATAGGGGGGTGCAAACCCCTTCTCCCTGCCCAGATGGTCCACAGTATTTACTCCTCACAGACCTGTACACAGGACAAAGGGGTGTGCCTTTGCTCCTGTTTATGTCCCTTCTCTGACTCCAGGTGGCCCCCGAAGACAGTGAATAATCTTTACTTACAGCAAGAATCTCAATACAGTGAGGGCCTGGTAGAAAGATGAGCAGGGACCTAACCCAGTCAGGGTTTCTATGGCTGTGATAAAACACCATGACCTAAAGCAACTCAGGGAGGAAAAGGTTTACTTGAGTTATAATTCTCAGGTCTCACTCTGTAGTAGTTTGAATTGGCCCCCATCATCTCAGGGAGTGGCACTATTCGGAGGTGTGAGTTTGTTGGAGTGGGTACGGCCTTGTTGGAGGAATGTGTCACTGTGGGAGTGGGCTTTGAGGTTTCCTATGCTCAGGAAACTTCCCAATGAGTCAGGCGACTTCCTGTTGTGGGCAAGATGTAAGACTCTCAGTTCCTCCAGCACCATGTCTGCCTGCACACCGCCATGCGCCCCATCATGATAAGAATGGACGGAACCTTTGAAACTATAAGCAAGACACCCTCAGTGAAATGTTTCCTTTATAAGAGTTGCCATGATTATGATGTCTCAGTAAGTTGACTAAGTTGCTCTTGAACTTCTAACCCTCCTGCCTCGAGCTCCAAGTAGCTGGCATTACAAGCATGCACCAAACCCTCACAATCTTCTAATGGTTTTCTCATTTACAGGGGGCGATTTGGGAGCCAGTTGGCTTTGGGAAATATAGCAGCCTCATGCCCTCCCCTGGAAGTGATGCTGAACACAGAATGCCACCCGTCTAGACAGCAGACTAGAGGAAGGCCTAGGGAGAGAGGGTTGAGAAGGGCAGGTAGCAATGCTGTGTTCCTGGTTCAGTTGCACCCCAAACTCATGTCCTTCCAAGACCCTGGAACTTGGCCTCATTTGTGAAGTAGGGTTGTTGCCAGTGTGATTAAGATGAAGTTACACAGGAGCACGATGGGCCCTTAGCTCCATAGGACTGGCATCCTTATCTTAAAAAAGGAGATGCTGGGCTGCTGAGCTGGCTCAGTGGCAAAGTCGCTTGCTGCCCAGCCTGATGGATGACCTGAGTTCAGTCCACATGACCAACATCGTGCTGGAGAACTGACTCCAGCAAGCTGTCCTCTGACCTCCACACACACGCTGCTGTGGCATGTACATCCTCCCTCCACACTAAATAAGCAAACCAATGAATGCGGTGAAAAGAAAAGGCGTTGCTGAGGGAAGGCGGCTGTGGGAAGATGGAGTTGGTGTGACTGGATTTCCACCCAAGATAACACATAGATTGCTGGCAGGCACCATAGCCAGCGTAGTATCACAGTTCTTTTCCTGGGCCTTCGAAAGGTGCAAGGGAAGCATGCACCTTTTTAAAGGCTGACCTCCTGAATTGGAAGAGCATCTCTATTGTAAGCCACCTAGCTTGCGGCAGCTTGTTACGGTAGTATGCCACTTGTGGTGGCAAAGAGCAGAAGTCAACAGTGCTTCTGAGAGTCTGAAGTCCCCTGTGACACCAGGTCCCAGACACTGCAAAGGCTGGGCCTCTTTGGGTCAGAGTCTAGTACTGTGTCCTGTGTCCCACGCTCCTTGGAGGCTGTGCTCGCTCAGGTGTGCAGACAGCTCCCAGCTGGAGAGACTTCCCCTCATGAAGAGCCAAACCAAACATGCTCCCCTCCTAGGCCTCAAGTCACCTGCCACTTGGCAGTCAGAGGACCTCAGCCCAGTTCCTGGCTGGCAGCACTGACAGGCGCCCATCTGCTCCGGAAGAGCGTGGCCTGGATAAACAGAGCGTGTTCTGCCTCCCACAGCCACCCCAGCTTGGCGGGGCGGAAGCCCTGGGCCTCGGGCTGCGGGCTCCACGCCCTCTCCATCACTTTCCACTCCAATCCGACCACAGCTGGTTGCTGCAGCAGCTTCCTTGGGAATGAGGGTCAGACAGCAGAGGAAAGGAAGAGCTGGTCTTAGTGGGACTTGGCCCACTTCCTGTCACCTCTTTGAATCCCTGCTGGGTCCAAGGCCACTGCCTCCTCCATCTGCCTCTCTCCCACCCCCCACTCCACTCATGCCCTCAGAGAGCCATCTGTCACTCTCACCCCCTGGCAGGCACCATGGCCTTATGACTCAGCACCCAGCCTGAGCTGCTCTGTGGGTGGCCACTCTGGAACTTTGAACGGGGGTGGGGGTGGGGGTTAGGAAGGGAGGTGAGCTAGGAGTGGACAAAGGGTGCAGACCCCAGGTGGCCTTTCCCAGAGCACCAGGCCCTGACAGTACCGGCTTCATCCAGTTTTAAGGCACACCAGGTAGCCTCACTTCAAATGCTAGAACCTAATGAGGTGCACCCAATTCTTGCCTCCCCACCTCTCTACCCCAGCCCACCTTTTCCGGATTCTGGATTCTACCACCGGCTCTGTGGGCCCCCGACCCCAGGCTAGACAGTGCTTCTCTCCAGGGCTTCAATTTGTGTTTCTTCCTGTGTCCTCAGATCCTGAGCATAGCCCGCCCCACCCCACCCCTGCCCTGACTGAATCTCACTGAGTAGCTCCAGCTGGCCTCGAACTTACAGAGATCTGCCAGGGCTAAAGCTGCACACCACAAGATCCAGATCACCCACATGTGTTTTGAGTAGGACATAGAGATTCCACGTTACCTCTAATGAGACACTTAACCCCCAGAGCTTACTTCAGTGGATTCGGGGGGAGTGATGAGGTTGTAGGCAGCCTTCTGGGAAAAGGAGAGCATGCCACCACCACCCCAGAGGAAGTGCAAGGGTCTAGTCCCCCAACCTGGCAACCTGGGAAAGTGGCTCCAGGTCTGTCCTGAGTCAGAAGTGCCTTGTGTCTGTTGCTCCCAGTCAGGGTGTTTGCCTTTACAGGAAACCCCACAGGCTGGGTTTGTCCTACAGTTGGAAGATCAGGAATTGAGGTCAGGCCCCAAGCCCAGGGTGAAGACAGTCCCTGCCCTGCAGGAACCTGCCTGAGAAGATGGCTCCATTCTGCTCCTGCTGAGGCCTCTCAAGCCAGGTAGAGACCCAGTCCCTCCGCTGTCTGGCTTCAGAGTGGTTTAAGATTTGTCCTGGTTCTCTCCCTTCCTGGGTGACCCTTATGGAGTCCATTTTAGATTCCTTCACGACATTAGTGGCCCCGCTTCTTCCTAACCCCACTGTCCCCAAACCAACCCTCAACACCATCTCTTTTCTTTGTGGTTGTTTTATTTTTGGCAACCACAAGGAAACAGGGCAGGGCTAACCAAAATAAGAATCCTAGGAGGGTCCTAGAAGCCTCAAAACTGTACCCAGCAAACCTAACTCTGCTTGCATCCGAGCCCTGCGGCTGAGTGAGACCTGGGCAAGACCCCTTTCTGTACCCAGGTTCCCTCCATCAGAGGAAGGGCATGACAGGAGTATTTTCCCAAGTGGGCAAAGCTGGCACATACCTGTAGTCTCAGCTACTTGGGAAGCTGAGGTGAAAGCATTGCTTGAGCCCAAGGGTTCAAGACCATTTTGGTAACACAGCTAGACCTTGTCACAGGCAGGGAGGCGGGGGTAAGTGAATTAGCCTAAAGGGTTGTTATAGAAGGTAAATGAGGCAGAGAACTGTCTGAGGTAGTCTGGCTTGTTCCATTGGAAATGAACAAATCCTATGTATACCTTCTACGGCATGATCATGGCGACCATTCACTTACGCCCTCTGTGTACACACAGTGAGTCTGAGCATGGGGCTGAGGGTTCCATCTGTACCAACTTCCCTGATGTTTGTCTTCCCCCGCTCAGTCTTTCACCTTCTTCTAGGTCATCTCTCCCAAAAGCATCCCTCCCCTTCCTCTCCATCTCCCACTTCCCCCTTCCCAGGCACTGGGCTATTTTCCTGGCCAACCCTCTCTCCAGGGAGAGCCGTTCCCAAGAACAAGTGTTGCTTCCCAGAACAGGAAGGTGGGCAGGAGACAGCCCCCCGCTGGAGAGACAGAGGACGCGCTTCTGCACCGCTTTAGAATAACAGAGCTGGTAGCAAGACTGCTACTGCTACCCACAGCTTGCCCTGTTTCCCAGCTTCAGAACATGTGATTTCTCCCCAAAGGCACACAAGTAAGTAGCTGAGATTCTGCTGACATGGGCACCTGCTGAGTGCTCCACAGGGTCACCACCAATGCCAGTGACATCCTGTCCAGGCACACGGGTCAGGGCCTGGAACACCGGAGAGATTAATGCCATCAGTGCCCCTGTGCCTCCAGCACTGACATTCTATAGGAAGAGATGAGAATTCCAATAAGCCAACCAAGGGGCTCTGACAATCACTGTGAAGAAAAACATGATCTGGGCTGGGTAGTGGGGGGTGGGGGGCAGAGTGGCAGCTGGATTTAGGGAAGGAGCATCCTCTGCACCAGCGTCACCAGGGAGGTTTCTCTGAAAGGAGAGGTACACGTATAAGGAGAAGAGGGGAGAGGCATCCAACTCCTGGGAGCAGGGGCTGCAAAGACTCCAGGGGCGGGAGTGGGCTTGGCTCCTCTGGGGCAGGAACAAGGCAAAGATGGTTAGAGCGGACAATGACAGGGAGCAGGGGCTAAAGGAGTGGATCAGGGTCAGACGGGGCGCCTTTGTCAGGGTGCTGAGTTCGGATTTTAGTCTAAGAGCATCGACCTACGGGGGGGACTTTCCTTCCTTTCCTTCCCTTCCTCCCTCTTTCCTCCTTCCCTTTCTTCTATATAATTGCTCATGTAGTCCAGGCTATCCCCTAATTCACTAAATGAAAAAAGATGACTTTGGACTCTCGGTCCTCCCATCTCCACCTCCCAAGCAAGTCCTGGCATTACAGGTATTCCCCACCTCAATTGCCATTTTTTGTTTGTTTATTTGTTTGTTTTGAGACAGGGTTTCCTTTGTAGCCCAGATGACTTTTGACCTGAAGATCACCCCCGCCTCCCTCTTCCCAGTCCTAGGATTGTAGGTATGTGCTACTATGCCCAGTTTGGTCAGGAATTAAGCACTGACCCTTAACTATTTACAATTGAGATAGCTCGCTCTGGCAGCTGTGTGAAGAACGGACAGAGGGGACAAACATTTGTTAGGCCGCTCTGGTGGCTGTGAGGAAGGAAGAAGGCAAAGCCAGAGGTCGATGTATGAAAATGCCACAGCACACGGCACGGCCTGAAGAGAGTTAGCAGAGCTGGAGCCTGAGGAGGGGGCTGGGGGCTGTATGTGGCCACAGTGAGTTTCAGTGACTGGCTTTCCTGCCTTAAAGTCACCGGAAACTTTCTTTTGGAGGCACACTCACCGGCACCATCTGTCAGTACACGTCCTTGCTTGGTTCCCAGAAGTGTGTGGTAAATTTCCATTCTTCATAGGTCACTGTCAGAGCCGCTATCTCTATCACACAAGTGTTCTAGAAATAAACCGGAGGGAGTCAGACCAGAAATAACATACATGCTTTTCCTTCCCTTTTTAAAAATATTAGTTTGTTTGTGAGACAGATTCTCCAAAATGTAGCCCAGGCAGGCCTCGAACTCTGTCCTCTGGCCTCCTCCACCTCATGGGTGTTGGTATGATTACATGGGTATGATTACAGGCACACACCAGCACACCAGGCCTGTTTACCCCTCTTTCTTCATTTCAAAATTTTGCTTACACTGCATATATCTGCATGATGAAAGTTTCAAGGTACAAGGGCACACAGTTTAACACAACTCTTCCACCCCGTGTCCTCTCCCTACGAAACGTTCTCTGATTTCCGCTTATTTTTCAGTTGTTTCCAGAAGTAATCTCAGGGTGTGTGTGAGTTGGTAGGTGGGCAGGGATCACAACCTGCGCTCACCACTGGGACAGCGATCTGCTCATCCTATCAGAAGGGGCAGGACAGTTTCTGCCATGTCATTAACACTGTAGCAACAAAGACATGTGGGCCTTTGCTCTCCCTCCTGGCTAAATGCCTAGAAGTAGAATTCCTTGCTCTGGGATAATTATACTGTACTTTCTGCTTTGATAAGTGTGGATCCATTGCTCTTTCGTGAGGCCTAGAGTCTGTTTTCTTCCTCCTCTGCCCCAGCTTGCTGACAGAGGCATTTGCTATGTCAGTAGGAGCCCCGAATAGAAGTTTTACCTGTGCCGCTCCCATAACCTTACACTTGCACTTCTTAATGTAAGCACACACACATCAGCGCTGTGAGCATCGCGACCTCAACACTGCAACTCAGAAACAGCAGAACTTGAAGCGACAGAGAGAAGACAGAAGCCACAAGCTGGAAGACCACAGGACAAGGTGGAACAGAACAAACAGGCAATGCAGGAAGAAGTGGCTGTCTCAGACTCTCAGACCCTGGCTGCCTGGATGAGCCAAGGGTACACAAGTCACAAACCAAGAGTCAGGGCAGATCTGTGAAACCACCACACCAGAACCACTGACAAGGTGCTGTCTGTCTGTTTATTCTTCTGCCTGGGCCAGCCAGAGGTCTGGATGTGCGTGTCCAAAAGTCAGATGAGGGCCACGGGAAGTCGGCCACGCATTGGAGGAGCAGGAGCAGAGACAAGAATGGATGCTGATGTTAGCATCCAAAGCCAAG
>LOJH01051462.1:0-12511 GCA_001685095.1 Ellobius talpinus
GGCCAAGGCAGTTTCTTTATTAACCAATGAAAGTAACATAAAGACAGATGACCCTCCTACATCACTTCTGTGTTTTCAGGCCACGGCTTCTTCTGACAGTCTTAGAAATTTCATGAAATTTCCTGTGACAATGGAGAGGACTTATATCTGTGATGTCCAGTTTAGTAGTCACTAATAGATTGTGACAACTGAGCACTGAAATAATAGTAAGGATAGAAAATTTAGTTTTATTTAAGATGAATTAATTTATTTTTGCTTGTTTGTTTTGTTTTTTTTATTTACAAGACAGGGTTTCTCTGTGTAATGGTCCTCACTGTCCTGGAACTCACTTTGTAGACCAGACTGGCCTTGAACTCACAGAGATCCACCTATGTCTGCCTCCCAAGTGCTGGGATTAAAGCCATGTGTCACCATAGCCAGGCCAATTAATTTCTGTATAACTAGGGAAGATGGCCAGTGGCTACTTCATTAATCTTTAATTTCAGAGAAATACCTTAGTGTTGTTTTAAGAGTATGGATGCTGATAAAAACTACTTAAGTTTGCCTTCTTCACAGCTCTCCTGATATCAGACTGGTTACTCCACCACTGCCTCAGTTTCCTAATTTCTCTCTCTGCCTAGATTGGCAATGAAGACTGGATTTTTAACCTATAATGCCGTTAGGATAGCACCAGGCCCATTGGCTATGTCTAAAGAAAACTCCCATAGTGTTATACCGGTTTAAACCACATTTCTGCCAGGGTTTCCATTTTCCCAATTAGAAAGGCAAGGAGTGGGTCATGGTATGGTGAAATTGGCTTTGTCAGCAGTGGGAGTCAACTGTGCACATGTCTCCCAGCACCACGCTTACCGATACCACACTGACAGATAACTTGAAGTTGGCCATGACAGGAATGTTAAGCCTGTTGTCTTAAGCTTAGAATACCTGTGTTAACTATAAGAGAGGAGTGACAGAATGGATCCTTAGAATGTTAAAAGGATCTCTGCTTAAGCAGGAGTGGAGACTCACTCTCAAACCTCTGCCCCCTCAGAGCCACACTGAACATGTCTAAGAGTTCTGTATGCCATCCTCACCATGAAGCTACCTGCATTGACCTAGGTGAGCCCACACACTAACCAGACATAGCCATGGCTTGGTGACTCTCTTAGGGTCTGCCTCTCTACAGATCTGAGATGGGAAACTGTAGTGGAACCTTCAGCATAGCCAGATGATTTTCCTACCAAGTATTTCCTGTCATTTCGCTTACAGCGTGTGAACCCCTCAGTAAGCACCTGCTGCCCATGGGCCAAGTCCAAACTCCTTTCCAGAGTGAAAAGGTTCTCTGCAGAGACTCAGTTCTGTCTGTGTCCTCTCATGTCTGCCCCCATTCATCATAGCCATTTACAAAATAAATAGCTCTGGATACTCTTGACCCTCTTGAGATTCTCTTCTGATGTAGAATACTAAAAAATTGTGGATGCTCAACATGGATATAAAGAGTGATCCAGGGCCAGTGAGATGGCTCAGTGGGTAAATGTGCTTGCCAATAAGCCGGATAGCCTGAGTTCAACTCCCGGCTCCCACAGAGTGGGAGGAGAGAACGGACTCCTGTGAGTTGTCCTGGCCTTCACAAGTGCACAATGGCACACCCCCTTTCCCAAGTAAATAAATGAAATGTAAAAATAAATAAATAAACGAGAAAATACCCAGAAGCTTGAGCATAGACCGTGTTAGAGTCGCCCCTCCTTTACCCTGCCAAATCACTTTCTTTACCCTAATAGAGTCAGTTATGAAGAAAAATTCAAAAGAGAGAGAAACAAAAACAGAAAGAAAACGGGATGGAAAAGGAAGCAGCTATTTGGTGGACCTACTTAGTGTGCATTAGCCGTCTTTCAGTGCAAGACTGTGTAAGGAGTCATTTTGAGGAAGTTGTCTGATCCCTAGAGACTTTGCTGAAATACCTTCGAAATACCTTTTCTGGCTTCAAAGCCAAAGAACTTAGTTACCCGCTGGCAGACAATGCAAGCCTCTTTTCCCTACATAGACACTCAGCTTGGTTTCCTCAGTCATGACAGTTTCTGTCAGTTCTCTGAATATCATGCTGTTCTAGTTCTACTCTGAGGCTGTGCCATGTGTCTCTATTTTCTTCCTATTTCTTTTTCTTTCTTCCATTTTGGTTTTTTTGAGATAGGGTTTCTCACTGTATCCTTAGATGTCCTGGAACTTACTTTGTAGACCAGGCTAGCCTTGAACTCACAGAGATCCTCCTGGTTTTGCCTCCCAAGTGCTGGGATTAAAGGTAAGCATCTGACTTCTTTCTATTTCTTAGCTGTTTTGTTTGGAGGTAGGGACTCATCTAGCTCAGACTGACTTCAGACTCCCTGTGTAGTTGAGGGAGGCTTTGGACACCATAAGCCTCCGGCCTTCACCTCCCAAATGCTGGAATTACAATCATATATTGTCATGCCTGACTGTTACGTCTACTTACAACATTGTATATTCATCTACTTAGCTCTGCAGTCTAGAATTTATTTCTGTGACTGGCATATTGGATTTTATTTTCCACTGTAGCTGCTAGCTAGTGGTAATGGCAGAAGTGGGCAGCAATTTGGCGTCTGAGAACTGGATTATTTTGCCATTGCTCCCCAAATTGGGTGGTTTAAGCAGCAGACCCCACAGTTCTGGAGCTGAAAGTCTGAGATCCAGTGTTGGCAGTGCCAAGTTCCCTCTGAGGGAGCTGGGAAAGTGTTAGCAGTGCCAAGTTCCCTCTGAGGGAGCAGGGAAAGCATCTGGTGCAAGGCTCTGCTGGCTTCTGAGAACTCCTTGGTGTGTGTCGGCACAAGGCCAGTCTTCACACAGATGCTTCCCGGGTATGTCTCAATAAGAACATTGGCCATATTGAATTAGGAGCCTACCATCTTTTCCCTATGGTCTTTGATAGCTGTAATAACATGTTTCTATATAAGGTCACATTCTGAGAGACTGGGCATTAGGATTTCAGTGTGTGGATTTCTGCTGGTTGCTGTTCAACTCATACCAAGCCCCTAGCAGTCTGGGACAAGTAGTATTCAGGGGTTATTTCCATGATCTGCTTTCTGCTTCTGCCCATGTTGTGAAGGAATTCCACCTGTACTGCTTCTGTACATTAAGCTCTCCAAGAAGAGAAGAAGTTGTTCATTTGGTAGCTGAGGGCCCAAGCTTTTAGAGCCTGTCCATTAATGGGTGGGTCACTTGTCACTGTGTTTATGACAGTGCCTCTCCCTTGCCTGCCTGGTCTTCCTCATCCCTGTCCTTATGCAGAGACACCCTCAGACTCACTGAGTCCTTCTGGCTCCAGCTTCTTGCCTAATGTGACTAGCAAAAAAGAGGGCATGCTGGTCACTCCACAGATCCAGCCACACTTGGAATTCTTGTCAAGGACACCTGAGTCAGAGGCTGGTGTTCAGAGTGAGAAGTACACCACAGATCTGAGCTGGTAGAGTGACTCCCAGATTATAATTACAAAGTCATAGGTGACCAATGTTCACTGAAAACATCAGGGCTCGGGGTGTAGTTCAGTGATAGAGCTTATGCTCACGTGTACAAGGCTTTGAGTTTAATTCCCAACACACACACACACACATTAAAAAAGAGCAGTGCCACAATGATAAACTATCAAGAAGAAATACTTTCAAAACAAAGGTAACTTTATTGCATAAATTTTACACTGTAAAAGAATAGGAAACGCAGCCTTGTCTAAATTCTCTTGCTGACTCTCTTGTAGACAATGTCGCCCACTGTCATGGTCTGAAAGTCAGAAGAGAAATTATGAAATATTTTCTTGATGATAATTGCAAAAGAAACAAATAATAACATCCCCAAATGTGTTCACATATGAGACAACTTTAAAAATTTCCGTTTTCTTTATGGGCAGAGGAATGGTTGGCGACTTCATCTAAAACACCATGCTATGTCACTTCTCTTGCTCACGTGGAGGGCTGTCCTGCCAGCCGCTGAACTGTTTCCTGAATCAATGACAGCTATAGGAAAACCATCCGGAGACGCCCAATCTGTTGTCTCAAAATTTCATTACAATCTATTACAGCACATTAACTGCCTGTGGCTGAAGAGAAGGATGTGTACATGGATACACTGGGCAACTAGACTGGAACATAGAAGCGGCCCTATGATTTTCCTCTTAAACATGTGAACGAAGCACATGAGAACACTGGGCATGTGTTTGTATGGCAAGATGCTTGTTTAGCATGCTCAAAGTGTCAGCACAGCAGGGAAAACAAAACCCATCAGTTTTAGGGTTGATGCTGAATGGTCCTTCCTTCCTCGGGTCTCTGATTTTGAGTTGAATGTTATCAGCTGGGAAAGGAGCTCCTCAGCTCCAGCAGTCACCCCCTCATAGGCTGGAGTCCTGGTTTTACACTGTAGGAGACAGGAAGACTAGAGGAGATGTACCTGGACTCAGTCCAGGGCGATTCCTCTTCGCCCACCTGCTCTGCTGTGAGAGTGAGGCGCAAGAGTGGGGAGTGAATGTTGCTTCATGATTGACACCCTTAAGAGATGGACCCAGTTCTGTCTGCCACTTGACCAGTTCTGGTCATAGCCATACTTCTCCATTTAGAAAAGCGTTGTTCAAAAGATTCAAGACAACATGTATCGACTACAGGGTACGTAATGGATTCTCTTAAGTGGCAGACAACACGGACAATGTCAAGGTCTCGAGGAGCAAAAGATGGAGAATGAGAGATGTTGTCCAGCTGCCCCTCACCCTTTACGTTTCCACTCCCCTCAAACACTGGGATGGCAAGCCCCGAGTGCTAGCTTACATTGGTGAGTGTGTCGCCATTGAGTTCAGTCACGGACTTCATGCCTTTGGAACTTGTCACCATCTTATTGCCACCTTCCATCTTCACCACCGCCTGTAGGGAAGAGAGGTCAGGCCTAGCAACGGAGCCAATGGGGTTGTTTCCCTGCATGGTAACAGCTAACAATGAGTCAAATGTCCTGCTCGTCGCCAGTTCTCTAGGGCTGAATGGAAATTTATGAATGAAAGAGAATGTCAAGCCTGCCTAAGTGGTTCTTCCCTGAAAAAAAAATATAAACTCTCATTTCTCAAGCTTAGAGAGGGGGCTTGTAGCAGAACTCCAATCACCAGCAGCTGAGGGGACACAGTCTGCCTTGGTAGATATTTAGTCTTTCCTATTGTGGTGCCATTTCTAAGTCTTTTATATCAAGGATGGCAGTAAGCAGAAGCACGGCTGTGGCTGGGCACAGTGCAGCACTGTAATTCCAGCACTCAGCAGGCGGGAGCTGGAAGATACTGAGTTTGAGACAAGTCTGGGCTACATGACAAGATGCTAGGGGAAAAGAGAATAAGAAGAAAGGAGGGGATAGAGGGAAGCAGGGGAGGGGTTGAGGAAGAAATCTAGTCAGGAACAAAAGACACAAGGTCGAAAATCTGCCTCCACAATGGGTGGTTAGAAAACCCAGGACACCCCAACTCTTGCCATGAGCGGATCAGGAGAGCCCCCTCCTCCTCTCTTCACCTTGAAAGAAAGGCAGAAACAAGAGCAACCTGAAGAGGCAGAGGTCCTGCTGAGCCTGAGGAACAAGACGAAGCTGCCAGGAATGACAGGCGCAGACACAACAGGCGCACAGTCCACTGGCTACCCTGGGCTGTGCAGGCTTCAGAGGGAGGGGCAGGTGAGAGGAGCCACAGCCCTGGATCTCTCTGCTATCACCTGTCCACTTCACCCACAGCCCACAGCCAGCTGGTGCTGCTTCCCTGAACCACCGCCCTGAGAAGTTGAAGATGCCCTAGCTTAGATTTTTACCGACCCCGATTTGCCCCAGTTCTGGGCTCTCCTTGTAGGACTCCCGAGAGCCAGGAGCACTGTGCCTGGGAGACCCTGTGACTGAAGATCTCACCTTGTGCCCTATTTCCCCCACATCCTCCATAGTGAGAGCCCAGACGTCTCATGATCCCTGAGACAATGAGAAGTCTGTTCTCAGAGCTCTCCGTGTCTCCTGCCTGAACTGGGTTCAGTGACATGGTCTCTGTTAGGCGAACTTTTGGGAAACAGGAGGTGGGACTACATACCTTGACCTTTTCCCCGCTCATGGTTTCCAGCTCGCACTCCTCCCCCAGGGTGAACTCATTGTGGACCACTTTGGGGCCGTAGGTGAGGGTGAGTTTGACATGGTTCCCGTTATGCACGATTTCTGATATCCCCTTGATGTCCCTCCCCTTCTGGATGAGGTCATCAGGCAGACCTGGAAGAGGGCATGTATGGTTAGAGACAGGAGAAGCAGAGGAGGTCACTGCGTGTTCCTGAGGCCTCACATGGTTACTATATGGTAGACCTGTGAGCAGTGAGGCCTTTGGTGTCTGACAGGGAAAGTCAGTGGCCTGCTCCTATTTTCCCAGTTAGAATCATTAGTTTTTGAGGCAGGGTCTCTTGTAGCCTAGGTTAGCCTTAACTCCCTGAAGAGTTGAGGGTGACCTTGAGCATCTGATCCTCCTGCTTCCACTTCCCTGTGCTGGGATTACAGTCATGTGTCACCATACCTGGCTTATATGTTCTGGGGACTGAACCCAGGGCTCCATGCGTGCTAGGCAAGCACTCTACCCACTGATCAGAATTCCCAGCCCACCAATTCATTTCTGACAAAGACCCCCATTTGGCCTCAGCCCCTTTCCTTTGTGGCTCCATACTTTTTACTCCTTCTCCCCTCCTCCAATTTCCCCCTTCTTCAGTGGCCTTGTTCTTAGAGTAGGAACACTTTATCCTCCAGGATGTTTATCCTCCAAATCAAACGGCCCCACGCACAAAGTGGGACCTTGCCAGACAACCTTGCTGTGGCCTTTGGAGTCATGGCTCTTGTGGGTAATGTATAAAAGTCCTTGGCCCGAGAGTAGGGCTTTGCAGATTTCACAGCAAATCTGTGCCTTCCCTTGAATGGAGGTTCACAGGAATCAGGAGTTTACAGAGAAGAGAGCCCTTTGTACAACTAGGGGGTCCCTGCACTTGTGATCTGTGACTTGTCCACAAAAGCAGCTTTCAGTCCTGGGGTGACCTGAGTGTCTTCCTTTCCCTGCTCTTGCTTTTTATAATCTCTTCCCTGTTGGTACCCTCCTTTATCCAACTTCACCCTCTGCTCAGAGAGCTCTCTCTCCATGGTCCCAGGCTCAGCTTTCACCACCATGGTCTTCCCTCCTGTACCCTGGGAGGCGTAGGGTATCTAAATAAGGTCTCTGGGACCCAGCGCCTTCTTCTCACTCCAACTCAAATATTTCCTATAGGTGACCCTTGTCATAGCGACTTCCCTTTCTTGGCCTCAGTTTCCTCAACAGTGATCAACTAAGTTTTATGGTAAATATTAAATGTGGATGTTGTGATGCCTGGAATGAAGTCATACATATTAAGGGACACTTCATTGCATTTATCCTCAAATAACTGATCAGTATTGTAGCCTTGTCTCAAATCATTGGTCAGGATTATAGCTGATCTCATTCTGTCTCCCTCGTGTATGTATGAGCATGGTGCTTGAGGCATGGTTAGTTTTGAAGCAATGATTGCTAGAAAAATGAATGAATGGATGAGCAAATGAACAAGGCCATGAAACAAAGAACCAGGAGACACAAGTCAATCCAATTCAGTGTTTTTCCACTGACTCCCAGTGGCCTTGTCCAGTGAGGAACAGTGAAGTAGCAAGAGACCAGGAAAGGCACTAGCACTCCTCAATTTGGGATAGCCTGGACCCTTCCTTCCACCTCAAAATCAGACCTTGACTAGCTGCTGATAGCAGGGCTAGACCCTCACTGCTGTTACATCAGCTTTGGTGTCCCATCCAGCACTCACCTATTGCCTTCATGAAGGGCTCAAAGTTCTCTTGGCTCTGCAGCTCGTACTTGCCGGTGAAGTTCATGGTGGCGATGAGATTCCCTTTCCACAGCTGACCACAGCAGCTCTGCCTCCCAGGCCACCCACTGTTGGCTATTTTATAAGGGGGCTTCCTCCTCCTCAAATATAGGCCATAGGTCAGTGGTTGTCGATTTCTTTATGGCCAGGTTCAAACATTAACTCCTAAGAGCAATGGTCAACGATAAAAATCAGAATGGGCAAGGCAGAGGTTTGTTCTAACTCAGCAAACATGGCTGAGTGCCAATCAAGCACAAAGCTCTCTGTAATGTCGCCTTTATGGGGACTTACCACCACTAACGAAATAAGTGTGTGTGCTTGCCATGTATGTGCACAGATGTATATGTCTAGCAGATATATGTCAATCATGTCTCTAACAATGTACATATGTATTTATACATATCTAGATGTATGTGTTTGTATACCTGTATGCACATATTTATTTATATACATGTAGCTACAAATGCACACACACATATATATGTACATAAATACATTTATGTATATATGTGTTACACAGGGAGAAATACCTTTGAACTCAAAACCTTTTTCAAATAACCTTATATTTGTTTCTTAATCTTTTATTATACAAACATAATTTTACATACGTCTCATCAGCCCCTAGAGCTGTTAGTATTCTGAGAATTCCTCCTCAAGGGTTCCAGGTAGTTCCACATTCCAGGCAGGCCTCCCTTTTGAAATGCTAACAGGGCATCTATGCTCAGCATCTGTAAGGTCTTTACAGCAGCAGTGTAGAAATTTCGATGTGCTTTGTTTGGTAGAGACAAGTCAAGGGAAGAAAGAAGGCATTGCTTGCTGACTTGTCCTGTCCCTGCCTCAAAGGCAGGAACAGGGCACTGAAGAGAGTTTGGTCTGACTGGAACTGGCCTTGGGCGGAAGGCAGAGGGATGCTTCTCCCCTATGAAGATGGTGTTCTTCATTCCCCATCCCCTGCACTGCCATCTGAGGCAGTTCTCATCCCCACAGGCTGCAGCCTTCCATCCTCCAGTCCTCTCTACCTTGAGGCTACATAGACTGTTACAGATCAGAACCTGGACTGTTTCATTCCTCAGCTCTAAACCTCTGATGGCCCCTTGTGCTCTAGCGATCACAGGATGACATGGAAGGTCCCTGTGTCCACTGTCCTGGCTGTGATGACTGCTCTCAACAGAACTTGCTCTTTGCTGTCATGAGCTCTCTGTTTTGTCTTGGAAAATGACAGTCATTGCCTAGACTTCTAGGGTGACTTCTAGGCTTTCAAAAGCCAGCCCTAGTCATACCCGCTTTCTCTGGAGGTCACAGGGCCAGCCAAATGTGTCAGGGTGTCCACTGTGGTTGGAATTTGTGTCTCTTCTTCTGCTCTTTCCTCCTTCGCCCGGCTAGTGGAGAACATTATACGGCCCCCACCACAGCCTGCCTCCTCCATTCAGCTGGGCTGACTTCTCCATGTTCTTCCTCGGCATTTCCCAACGTCTGGCACATGAGATGAGCTCAATCAGTGATAGTTCAGCAAAGAAAGAAACATCAGAAGATAACGAGGCCACGGCTCTTGTGGTTAAGAGGTTATGGTAACTCTTATCTTACTATGACAACTCTTGTTATAGTAACCCTTCTGTTGTGAGTGCATCGTAGTTCACTTCCTTGTTGAGCTTATGTAAGCAAAGTGTATAAAATGCCTATGCTAATAAAGCACAGCATGCAGTTGCTATTGCTGATTTTGCTCTGAAAAAAAACCAAAACAAACAAACAAACAAAAAAGAGGTAATGAGAGATATGGAGCAGTCAGGTCAGCAAACCAGTCCTATAATCAGTGAATCATAGGAGTCCAGAAGCAAGGAGCCTCGAGGGCAAGCATGAGTGTGTGTGGGGGGCACATGTGTGCTTCATGCGGATGCTGCTGGGCTGAGAGCCAGTGGAGAAAGATGGGAAATTGTTGCTCCAGGCTGATAGCCCACTTCTCTCTTCCTACCCCAGTGTTCTCTTTCCTCTGCATTTCTGCTGTGTCATCCCAGACTGTGCTGAGCCCATGGTGGGAGATTTTTACATAGCATCCTCTCTGTTCCTGGACTCTTCCCTCCCACTCACATCATCAGCACCCGAAAGATCAAATGCTTATCCAGTTCATCTGCCCAGAAGGTCTCTACTCCACCCAGGAACTTGCTGGGTTGCAGTGACTACATCTAGGCCATAAGACCCTAGTCCAGCAGATCTGCAGTGGGGATGAGAGCGAGGAATTTGAACTGGTGAGAGCTCATGCCAGAGGCACCAATGCCAGGAAGACAGCTAGGAACCAACAGCCCTGCCAGTTCACAGTTCAGATGTATCCTGTCACCCACGCACAGACTCCCACAACCTCTGGAGTCTACAGCTTCTGGTCCAGCCAAGCATTTAAAGTCTGAATCTATACACCACATGCTCAATGCCTGAACCTTTCTCACTCATCCCTGATACATAGTACTTATGTGCACTTGTTATGGAGGAAGTCCTTACCTTTGGCATTATGAGAGCAGTAGCATTAGTTGAGTGTAGCATCACACAGATTCTGTCCCCAGCCCAGACTGCCACTCCACCCTGCTTCCCCTGCTTAGTCCTCTTCCAATAGTGTTGGGGATACATTGAAATAATCCACGGGAGAAAGATACAGACAAGCACACAGGTTAAGCTAATTTAGAGTATATGAGTCTTTTAATTTTGGTTGGCAACCAAGAGTGAGCCAACACCTCAGAGTCTCTTGGTACTGAAGCTCAGAGAGACACATTTTAAAAGGCAAAACTCACAAAAATCATAATGTATATCAAAGTTAGGTGAGTGTCAGACTAACCCTGAAACATTTATTCTGGCAGAACATAATAGTTATTTCAGACATAAATAGTGATGATTTCTTTTCACTCATATCTTTTTCTGTTAGTTTAGTTTATATTATGTTTATGTAAACTGAATACATCTGGGCCATGGTCAGGGTCATGGAAATCTCTCACGTGTTGCCAAGGCGACTGTTGTGAGATAGAAGGTTAAGAGCTATCTAAATAAGCACAAAATGGGGAATTAAGATGGTGTGGCCTTGGTCACTTCAACATCAAATTAGGGCTGTCCCTAAGCATTTTTGGATGTTGAGAGTTTATGTCCATTTTTTGTCTCCTAACCCCTTGAACACAAGGACAGGATTGGGCAAAGTGGCTCAAAGGATGATCAGAACATGCAAGATGTCTTCCTGCTCGGGGCCTGAATGCACATCTTTTAATGTGACTTATGGTATGAAGGGGGAAATCTAGGCACTGATCTCCCAGTAGGGCACTGAATTTCTGGATTTACATATATAATTAATCCAAAAGTCTATTCTGTTAAGAAGCAGGGGTTCCAAGGCCAGTGTTGACTTTGAGCCTAGCTGTTTATTCTAAAGTGAATTATTTCCTTTGTTTAAAGCCCTCTCCTCCTACCTTATAAGCTTCTGTAGACTTAATTGTTGGCCTGGGAAGATGACTCAGTTGGTGGAATGCTCGTGCCGCATGCATTGGGTATAGATTCCATCCACACACAATATAAAGTGAGTGCAGTAATGCATGCCCATAAGGAAATGGAGGCAGAAGGGTTAGCCGTTCAAGGTCATCCTTGGCTACACTAAAGCCAGACTGGGCTATATGAGACTCATTTAGTGCTCACGGAGATCACAATCAGGGACTTAGTTTTGTTTCTGGATTGATACACCATAGAGCTGAGGAAGCCCATGTAGAAGCAGTACAAGAACACCCATGGGGATACCCTCCCCCAGAGGACCCCAAAACTCTAAGAAAGGACCTTAGGAGGTTCAGGCTCATTTACTCTGAGTTGCAGACAGCCTATGCCTGCCTAATGACAATGCAGGGGTGGAGTCCTGTGATTCAGCTATGAACACACCCGACCTCCCTTCATTATATCTATCATAAAGAGTCACCACCACAGGGATGTGGGGCCAATGAAGCCTGGGACTTGGTGTTTTGGTGTGCCATGATGGCCACATAAACCTGAAAAGGTGGAATTTGTGGGGCTCACTGCAGAGTGCAGAGGCAGCATGCCAGCATGAAGTTGGGAGTTTGAGTTGTAGCTCTTTAGCAACTGAAGGCTGGAGCCAGCAGCCTTGGCCTTCCACAGATCTGTCTATTCCCCTAGCTTAAGAATTGAGTACGGTTTGAATTGGCGGTGGCAGCTCAGCCTAGGAGAAGTTCTGTCTCATCAGAGGATGACCAGTTTTGAAGATCAGCAGCTGCCATCTGTTCAGGCTCTGAAGACCTCCACACTTTGATGCATAAACCCTCCTACCTTGTGTTTGGGCTGTCCTCAGCAGCCAGATGTGCCAGACAACTTTCTTCCAGGACAGGCACATCTGCTGTCACTAACCTGCCCAATAGGAGCTCCTGCCCCTCACTCAGCCCTCTTCAGCTACACCTGGCCAAAGAGCTAGTCTGACATGATGGAGTACTAGCCTAGTATGCACATGATCCCTGTCATACAAGCTATAAAGATGGAACTAGAAGAGGCAAGGAAGGGGAGAGGGAAGAAAGGAGGCAGGGGAGCCTAGGAGCTTCGCAGGCTAACACCAATGAAATAATCACCAAGGTAACAATGATAGAGCCACCCCC
>LOJH01051463.1:0-12511 GCA_001685095.1 Ellobius talpinus
TTCTTTATTAACCAATGAAAGTAACACATAGACAGATGACCCTCCCACATCACTGGGCTACAGACAGAAGAGCAAGACATCCAGTCCAGTTTAAATTTCAGACAAATAG
Organism: Ellobius talpinus; assembly: GCA_001685095.1. NCBI lineage: Eukaryota > Metazoa > Chordata > Mammalia > Rodentia > Cricetidae > Ellobius > Ellobius talpinus. Next base: position 110 of record LOJH01051463.1, read on the forward strand.
TGAACAGTTTCCCAGGGTAAGTATGTCCCAGCAGTATTTGGGACATACTTCTACTAAAACTTCATAGTTTGTCTGGAATTCATGTTTGATTGGATGCTCTGTAGGCCTTTTTAAAAATCTAAATCTAGCCAGCCTATTGCAGACCCATCAACAAGTAGGGATGAAATTCGGAGCAACACTGCTTTGCTTTTCCGTGTCTCTTGATCAGGGGAGGTCTCTTCTCACTCAGGCCTGCTCACATATGTAAGCTTGAGCGTCACTCAAAGAGACACATTCCAAGGCTCAGTTAGTGAGCACAGACACCCAGCAGCCATGTTCTTGGTTGTACACACAGGGCACTGCTAGCTTCAGCAGAGGGGCGGTGCTGAGTGGAGAAGGATGAACTGCTTGCTCTGTGCTCTCTGGGTAGAGATTTTAGCCAACTCCTCTTCCTAGAGGTTTCTTTGACCGGTGTAAGGGACTTCCACCATAGGTGTTCTCTCAGGGACAGTAACTTTTAGCCTAGAGAGTTCCCCCATTCCCATGGTCCCTCCTTACCCCTAGAGCTTATAAACACCTGGGTTCTAGAGCTCAGGTCTTGCCTGGACACCAATCCCAGGGAGCTGCAGGTCACCCACTGCGATTCTGACAGTTGCCAGGCTACCTTGGTTCTAACCTCCCAGAAGACAGCAGAAGATCATTACTAGTTGTAGGATGTCATGGATGCTGATACGCAGGCCTATGGTAGGGAAAGGACCTTTTCATCCTCAAGATGAGGAGATATCCCTAGGACTGGAGGCGGAAGCCCTGTGAGATATAGATTGTCTTGTACCCAGGTCACCAACACGCCAAGAACTGCTTTGCTTTCGGCCACTCAGAGATCTACCACTGTAGTGACATTCATTCTGCAATGAACTCTCATAATTCTTCACTCTCAGGAAGTTAGAGGTAGAGGAGGCACCTGAGACTAGACAGAGAGGACTCTGGGAGTTGGAGGTCATCTGGAGAAGGGCAGGATCCCACTATGAGCAGTAGGGTCATGTCAGCTTTTGCAGTGTTGTATTCAAACTGGGTTTGGACTTTATTTCTTTTTATGGACTTTATTGATAATTATAGAAATAATTATCAAGGATGGTGACATTCTACAGCAGGCCCTGAAATTCTTCCAAACCCAAAGTCATATCACATGAGGTCTGGAAGGCTCAGGGCCCAAGTCTCTGGCTATGGTTTGATGAAGGTTTAGTGTGTGCCCAAAGCTCTGTGTTTTGGAAGTTGTACCTCTTGTGAGGTAATATATGGGACCTTTAAGAGGTGAGCATAGGAGCTGGTCTTTGGGGGAGTACTTTGGAAAGGCTTGGCTATTTCTGTGGATTTCTGTCTGGGCTGTAAGAGCTTGGGTTCCACTGCAGATGAGAGTCTAATCTCTGAGCCCCATGGCTTCCTGTCCATCTATATTTTCTTTCGCAGCTGTGTTTGCTCTTAGTGAGTCCATTGTGCTATCACCAGAGGTCAAACAAATGGAGCTGCTCATCTTGGCTTTCCAGCTTCCAAACTGGGTTAAATAAACCTCCTCACAAATTACCCTCTCTGTGGTATTTTGTTATAGCAATAGAAAGTGAACAAACTGTTAACTTTAGAATTTTACATCCATACAAAGTAGACTTCTGGCTCTAGACAAGATGGTATACATACACACACACACAGTGTGGTGGTTTGAATCGGGTTGGCCCCCACATGTGAATGGCCTCCATTCATATATTTGAATGCTTGATCATTAGGGAGTGGAGTTACTTGACAGGGATTAGGAGGTGTGGCCTTGTTGGAGTAGGTGTGATCTTGTTAGAGGAAATGTGTTCCTAGGGATGGGCTTTGGGGTTTCAAATGCTAAAGCCAGGCTCCGTATCTCTCTCTTCCTGCTGCCTGTTGATCCTGATGTAGAAGTCTCAGCTCCTCCTCCAGCGCCATGTCTGCCGACATGTTGCCATGAAGATAGTGTCCTAAACCTCTGAAACTGTAAGCAAGCTCCAATTAAATTATTTGCTTTATAAGAGTTGCTGTGGTCTTAGTGTCTCTTCACAGCAATAGAACAGTGACTAAGACAGAGGTTGGTACCAGGGACCTGGGTATTGCTGTGATAGACCTGACCACACTGCTTGTTTGTGGAATGTGGACTTTGGGACTTTGGATTAGGAAAGTAGTTGAGTTGAATGCTTTTGAGGTTTAGTGGGCCATCCTGGTAGAAGCATGGAAGATAGTTTGTGCTGAGAACAATGTAGATTATGATGTACTGACTCAAGAGGGTTCAGAGGAGAAGAATATTAGTAAGTGGCATAGAGAGTGTTCTTGTGATATTTTGGTGAATTATGTGGCTGCTTTTTGCCCTTGTCTGAAAAGTCTGCCTGAAGCTAATATAAGAGTTTTGGATTAATGGCATTGGTAGAGGAGATGTTAAACAGCCTATTATTGACTATGAGGTGTGGTTATCAGTGGCCACCCTTATGCAGATCTATAATGAAAAAGAGCAAACTGAGCAAGGAAAAATACAAAATGTACAATTTGAGGAGAAAATTGGCACCAGGAAATGTAATGGAGCTAAGTCTTGTGCTCAAGGAAATAAACAGATTTAAGAAAAGCCTGATGCTAAGTGGAATAAAGGGAGTGGTAATCTCAGGGCAAGACTCCACCCAGTTAAACTTCCAACTTGTGAAAAGGAATTAAAGAAATCTTAAGAAGTAAAGGAAGTGATCAACAAGAGATGTAGTTGAATAGGGGGCCATGTTCCAGCCCCAGCAAACAGCAGAACTTTGCAGTTTCAGCCACATGGTTTAGAGTCAAGGATAGAAGAAAGAGGTTGTGGAATCTCCCTCTGTAACTAAGGGAGGCTGCTAAGGCCAGGTGTGCATCCACGGTGTCCCTGCATGGAGTCCCAGAGAGGCCATTGCCTGAAGTTGTAAAGGTGAAGCCTGCATTGCCTTGGAAACCCCAAGATTTTGAAGATGCCAGAGCTGTGGGATACCTGCCAAGGAAAGGTGCTAATAGGGAGTGGAACCAACCCAAGAGAAAGAAATGTGTTTCAGTCAACAAAGCTGAAAGGAGTTAGAGATCTGAAGAGCCCATTGACATCAGACATGGAGATGCCAAGTTAGGAGTTTGCCTACCTGGTTTTTGGTCTTGCTTTGGTCCAGTATTTCCTCACTATGTTCCCTTCCCTATGTTTTGGAATGATAATGTATATTCTGTGCCATCGTATGTTGGAAGTGTGTGATTTGTGTTTTGATTTTTATTTTACAGGGGTGTATACTTAAGAGAATGCCGTTGAGTCTCAGAAGAGACTTTGAACTTTGGACTTTTAAATAGGGTTGATACTATGATAGACTATGGGGACTTTTGAAGTGGGACTGAGTGCATTTTCTGTATTAAAATATAGCTACAAGCCTTTGGGGGCCAGAGAGTGGAAAGTGGTGGTTTGAATAGCAATGACCACTATAGGTTCAAATATTTGAATACTTGGTCATTAAGGAGTAGCACTACTTGAGAGAGATTAGGAGGTGTGGCCTTGTTGGAGTGGGTGTGGTCTTGTTAGAGGAAGTGTGTTACTGGGGGTGGGCTTCGGGGTTTCAGAAGCTAAAGCTAGTCCCAGTATCTCTCTCTTCCTGTTGCCTGTGGATCTGGATGTAGAACTCTCAGCTCCTCCTCCAGCACCATGTCTGCCTATGTGCTGCCATGCTATCTGCCATGATGATAATGGACTAAACCTCTGAAATTGTAAGCAAGCCCCAATTAAATGCTTTCCTTTATTAAAGTTGCTATGTTGTGGTGTATCTTCATAGCAATAGAACACTGACTAAGGCACACACTTTTTGCACTTCTCCAGGTAAGTACAGCTAAACCCCTGCATGGTGTGAATGAGGATCATTGACAGGACTGTGCAGATGGAGAGATGTGGGCAAATGATGAAGTTTCTAAGGCAAGTTGGCGCTACTTCCTGTTCCTCGGCCCTGGTGTGGCCCCTGGAGCCTTCAGGTAGGCATCATGTTTGGTGGCTCTCCGATGTCATGTATCTGCACATGTGTGTCTTTCCTTCAGCTCCCAGAGTATGAACATACTTTCAAGGTAGAGATTAGAACAGAACTTGCTGCCAACCCAAGATAAGTGGTGTGTGAAGAAGGATGGAGATATCCCCTGGAGCCCATGAAAGGGACTTTCAGGATGGGGTGTCCACACAGGCATGAGACAGGTGGAGAAAGATTTGCTGAACTCATCGCCAGGGTAACCATCCTGTGCTAATCTCCACTCTACATGGGCAGTACTTACCAATCATGCCACAGAGCAGTGCCCAGACCATGCCCTGGCCCAGGGTGACTAGAGATGAAATCATAGTCATGTGGCTGATTCTGTGGTACATGGATGACGTCAAGGTAACACGTATATTCTCTAGGGTGTCAGGCGATGGTGAGTGATATGGAGAAAAGGAAGCCAGGATGGGGATTTGTGACGGGGGCAAAGGCCAAGACCAAATCTACCAGGTGGCCATGATAGAACGTCCACTTATCAGGAAGGATTGGAGGGGCCTGTCAGCAAGTCTTCAACAGCTGGTACGAGGAAGTCACAGTCAGGTTCCAGAAACATCTATGCTTTCCCATGACTGACTTTGTTGGTCTTGACACATGGAGTTTTTAAAGCCCCACTATGGTGCTTTGAATGAGATTGGCCCCATAGATTTATATATTTGAATGCTTGGTTTCCTGTTGGAACTGTCTGAGAAGGATTAGGAGGTGTGGCCTTGTTGGAGGAGGTGTGTCACTGGGGATGGACTTTGAGGTTTCAAAAGCCCACACCATTCCCAGTTAGTTCTCTTTCTCTCCCACCTCATGTTTGTGGATCAGATGTAAGCTCTCAGCTATTCCTCCAGCACCATGTCTCCCTGCTTGATGTCATGCTTCACTCTGTGACAGTCATGGACTCTAATCTTCTGGAACTGTGAGCCCCAAACTAAATGTTTTCTTTTATAAGTTACCTTCGGCATAGCATTTTGTTCTGGCACTAGGAGAGTCACCAAGACACCCATGAAGTGATTCTAAGGTAGATTGTGGTTCAGAAAGGGCTGGATCAGAACTGGGTGTCATACAAACTGATTGGACATCCATCCCTCAGTGCATGCAAGTGAGCCCTGATCTCCAAAGCCATCCAGGGGATGTTTCTCCATCAGCTTCCTTTCCCTGGAAATCATCCATAGGGGAGAGGGGCTGGTAGCATATCCCACAGGAAGCTGAAGGGATGAGGGACACTTGGTATTTAGTGGCTGTCAGTTATTTCTTAGATGTGGCCCTGGCACTAAACTCACCTCCTGTTAGCTTGTCACAATATGCATTTGGTTCAGACCAAACCCCTAAAATGCAAAAGTGTTAATATGCCCATCTTTGACTCATGGGACAGAAACCCAACCTCACCCCAGTTCATTTGGTGGGGACCTGACCATGTCCAGCATCCTGAGCACGTAGGTCTTATTCTTCTCCAGTCTTCCCCAGCAAAAGTCAGGATCACATGGCTATTACTGGCCCCTCCTCTGTGCCATCTTTTCCAATCATCCTATCTGTTAGGTTTCAAACCCTGGCCAAATGGCTGAGGTACTTATTTAACATACCAAAGCAGACCTGGATGCCAGGTTCTTCTGCATCTCTCAGGTCCTATCTGTTACAGGGTCCTCCTGTCTGGCATACTCTGCCCCCTTCTGGGCTGCCCTTCCCTATATAATCTAGTCATTTTTGGTTACCCACTCTCTTTGTACCTTTGGGCCTCCTGGCTGCTGAACCCGGGTCCCCTCTTCCCTTTTCCCCTTTCCCTCCCCTCTCTCCTAACATGACACAGTTCAGTCTGGTCATGTCCACTCTGGACTCAACCAGATGTTCTTGCCTCTGGCTATCCTCTCCCATATATCAATAATAAACTCTCTCCTCCACCATCCCTAGGATCAGCCATGCTCTTTCCTTTCCTTTTCTTTCTTTTTTTAATTGATTCACCATCTACCCAAGACACATTGACACATATGCTCCATCTGTGTGCACCGTAAGGCCAACCCCACAGTGCAGGTCTTGGTTCACACAATCTCCTGTCGCATAAGTACAAATGGGACCACTGCACCCTCTACTTACCCTCATTAACCATTGCAGTGTCTTTGAGTTTTTTCTCTGGGTTCTGGGTACCACATGATGGGAAGGGCAGGAGGGCAGGCAGAGCGCTAAGTGACCCTCTTCAAGGGTCACTGTCCCTGTGCCAGGTGCCAGTCTGGATTCCACTCTGGGCCTTGGTCATCTGTCCTCAGGGGTTCCTTCCGCATTTCTGCTAAGGCATGTTGGCTAGAAATGACCCTTCTCCCACATCATCTTTGGAACTGCTGTGTTTGTCTCCATCTGGGCAGGATGGTTTGGCTGGATATGTGATTGACATCTATGTGATGGATACCTGATTGACAGTACTGAAAATGTTTGGCACTGGGAATGTGTCACATGCTGGCACTGTCTTTTTTTCTTAACTGAAAGCCAATATTACACATATGATGTTATATGTATCCACAAGTCTATCTGTTGAATTCAGTCGATCAAATCCCTGAAGCTGATAGAAACTAAACACACTGGATATTCCCAAACTGACAAACTGTGACGGTAGATGACGGGGATTCCCACAGCCACCACCGTAGACTCCATTAGAGGGACAATGGCTGTGCTTGGGCACACAAGGCCTTGGAAGCTTGGGGACTTGCCTTTTGCCACCGTCATCCCTTCACCTTGATGCAGCCATCCCTGACTGGGGTAGTACCAGGAGCAGAAGGCTATTTATAAACCTGTCAGCCGGAGGTCTAGAGTCAGTAGGGTCAGTCTGCAAAGCCAGCATCCCATTCCTGTGGCTGGGCCAAAGGATCCTGACTTTTGCTGGGGAAGACTGGAGAAGAATAAGACCTACGTGCTCAGGATGCTGGACATGGTCAGGTCCCCACCAAATGAACTGGGGTGAGGTTGGGTTTCTGTCCTATGAGCCAAAGATGGGCATATTAACACTTCAGTCTTCTCGATGGGAATGTTACACTGTGGCCCGCTGCTGATTTTTCTTTAGTTGGCATCCTCTATGGGTCTGTCAGAGACATGTCAGATACAAACCATCCTGGACATGAGCTCCACTGAATCAAGTCTCCGAGGAATGTTGGGACATCATCCTGATACACCCCTTCTGTCACATTAGAGTCTGTCTTCTTTGCTTGGACCTGTGCACCATATTCTCCCAGGGGCCAGGAATCACAGCCCCTGGAAGAAGGGCAGGAAGGGAAACATCCTTGAGAACACGATGCCGAAAATTGAAAATAAATGTGATTGCCGAGACATTCAAGATGAAGTTTGATCTGATGTCTAAATACCAGCTCTAAAGCCCTAGTTACATAGCAATGTTTTTCGATGCCAAGACCAGTGGGCTAGGGGTCCTAACCAGGATCATGGCATAGGGTGTAAGCAGAGCTTGCACCCACTGACCTTCCACTGCCCAAGCCTGTCCTCCTTGACAGGTCAATATTTGATATGCTCTGGGCACCCAGGCCTAGTGAGTGGCTGGTTCTTGTTTCCTGGCTGGCGGGTGCGTGTGTTCTCTCCTTTCAGCAATGGGATAGGGCTGCTGAACTGGGTGCTTCATAGACTTTCTGGCTAAACCAGGAGACATTGTGCAAACTGGTGGTTGCTGGGAAAGACCTCATTCAGTGGGATGGGTTGGGAGTGGGGGGTGTCATGTGTCCTGTGGAAATGTGAGCCACTAGAGACTCACTTGTAACTTTCAGCCAGAATGAGTGATATCATGTGTCACAGTGGCCAAATCCTTCTAGCAGCGTTCTGAAATGTTATTAATTTTAAAAATTCATGTCTTTGCGGAGATCTCATTGCTGAGCTTACTTCCCACCTGTCCAGGCAGGAGCGCAGCTGCTTCTGTCTCCCTGATGTTGGGGCTGCATTATTCATCTCCAGCTTCATTTCACAGGTGATTTAGTTTCAGGAGGGTTTGAGTGTGTCAGCACCACCCAGTTCCTCAGCCCCAAGCCGGCAGATGACAAAGGGGCTCCGGCCATTGCCATCCAAATAGCTGTGGGGAAAGGCCAAACTGTGGATGTGCCTGGGGAAGGTGACCCCAAGTTTTGTGGCTGATGCTGAGAGCAGATGAAGCCTGAATTCTTGTTTTAGGGTCCATCCATTACCTGTCTCCTCACATCAGTGGGGGCCTTAGCAATCTGGTGGACTTGGGGCTCTGAGCCCTCACTCCAGAGCCAGGTGGGTGAAGGCTCACCCAGAATGCTGGCCTCTAAATGCTCTTACCTGGCAGGTGGTAGAGGCTAACCCAGAGTCTGGGGACAATGGTCATCCTGCAGCACATTTTTAGTGTCTCTTAGTCCAGAATCCAACTAAGAAGGAAGACATGGGGTAAATGAACCTCCTAGGAGACCTGCTCTGATTATAGGACTCACAGCTGTCATTTCTTTTACTCCTGAAAGAGAACCCTTGAGTCTCAGCACTCTGGCCTTCCTGGACACCTAGGCCAGCTCCCCCCTCCTGAAATAGCCAAAGGACCTCAGTATGCACCAAGAGAGCGGGCTGCACAACCAGCCAGGTGCAAGGCAGGGCATTTCGTTACTGTGAGGTTCATGGGGCAGGAGGAGCTCATGGCAGAGGGACAGTGGACATTTTTCAAAAAGCCTTTCCCTTTCTAGTTTCTCCAAAGCCTAAACCCAGAGCAGAAATGAACAGCGGTGAAAACAGGGATGGCAAGGATTCACAGGCAGTGGCAGCCTCTTTCAAACCAGGAAGAGACTCCTGGAGTCAAGGGGAGATGCCGAGGACAGCGACTAAGAGAGGCGCAGTTACAAGAGCAGGAGTGGAAAGGAGGTCACATGAAGCTCCCTGGTCTCGGGTGGATATCAGGAAGAAATGTGCGGATCACACCAGATGTGCCTCTGCCCAGCTGTCACTCACCACTGAGGCATGTCTCCATGTAGACTTGGAACTAAGAGGCCAGTTTTATGTGTGAGCAGTGTGTGTGTATTCATTCTGATACACGTGAGCCTGTGCGTGAGCAGTGTGTGTATGTGAATTATGATACACATGTGAGCCTGTGTGAGAGCAGTACAAGCCTGTGTGGGAGACTTATAGGTCAGCAGTCAGACTGAGGCTTGTGGGCCAATGCCAAACCCTGAGGCCTTCACCTGCTAGACAGGACCCAGGTCTGTGGGGAAATCCTCTTCTGGGAAGACCTTGGAGTGAAGAGCAAAGGCAAGAGGAGACCCCTGGGAAGTGTTGTCACAGTGTAGAGCCTGTGAGCATGGTATCCCTGATGCAGCTCTGCCTGTGGACTGAGAGTGTGGTATCCCTGACACAACCCTCCCCGTGGGCTGAGAGCGTGGTATCCCCGACACAACCCTGCCTGTGGGCTGAGAGCATGCTATCCCCAACATAGTTCTGCCCGTGGGCTGAGAGCCTGCTATCCCCATTGCAGCTCTGCCCATGGGCTGAGAGCATGGTATCCCCAACGCAGCTCTGCCTGTGGGTTCTTCGGTTCAGCTCCACTCTTCAGGCCCAACACAAGCCTGCTCTTGTGAGTCCCTGCGTTACCCTAGGCATTCTGCCAGAAAAGGAGGCACCGGCACCATGGGTCTGACTTCTCTTGATGTCCAACTTGCCTCCAGAAACCATTTATATACTCTACTTTGTACTGGGCACCAGCCCGCACGTGACCAGCCAAAAGTGATTTACCCACGGAGCTCTTGATCACCCCAAGATTTTGTGCCATGTGTGGGCCCTCCTGAATGTACTGCTCTGGTCACCTCTGCTCCCCTAAGTTCTTAAAGGGCAGTTCTGTGTGGCTTATCATTGCCTCTCTCCTATTCTGTTGTATAGATAAAGTCAATAAACATTCTGTTTGGGACTGAGTCAAAGCTGAATTTTAAAAATCAGTATTCAAGAAAGTACATGCTCTCCCTCTCAGAAGATGCAGTTAAGTTTTGAGGTCAGACCTACCTGATTTATATATTGTTTCTCCCACTGACCAACCTTTGCCTTTGGAAAGTTTATTCAATGCCTCGGTTTCCCCATCTGTGAAAAGTCCCTGGCATCAGTGAGGATTAAATAGGCAGTATGTAAGAAGTGTTGTCGCGGTGTGAGGCACACAGTAGGTACACAACCAGGGCCAGGCCTGTCTGCTTCTGACTCTGTGGTTTTTGGAGCCTTCTAAAGTCAGGGCTTGCTCCTGGATGTGGGAACGGCTAGAAGACCTGCCCTTCAGGCAACATCTAAGCCCTAGATCACAGAAAGGAAGTCCAGGCAGGAAGCCCAAGGCCTTGGTAAATACTTTATTGCAAACAGGAAGGAATCTGGGTCTGGTGAGGAAGCGTGTGCCTTTGTCATAACTGCCCAGTTACCTTCCAAATGTCAAAGGATTTACAGGTCTCTGATTATCTTAAGGCCAGCAGAAGGCAGATTTCTTCATCTCTCATGATTTCTTGTTGGGAAATCTAGATTACATTTTAAAAATACTTGGGTTCCAGATGATTGCTCCCTGCGGAGTTAGGCCCTGCTGCAGCCAGGCCTGGGCCTTGAGCATCGAGATGGCATGAGGGAGACAGATGAGGATGCTGCCGGCAGCAAGCGATGGTTTTCTGTGCAGGAAACTCATGTAGGTAGAAGGGCATGTTCTAAAATAGCACGTAAAAACAGCACAGCCATTTCCAGCAAGTCTCATGCACTATATGCTATGACCAATGGTGGAGGCCATTCCCCTTTCTACTCTAATTTCCTGAGGACACCCTCCCAGACACACCCATGAATAAGCCCTTGGAGCTATGACGGTGTCCCTCGGTCTAGGCAAGCTGACACCAAGAACAACTGTTGTCAACATTCACGATATTATGAAGAGGTTTTAAAAACTGGTCCTGCGTTTTCCAGCTACAGAATTGTGTGAGGTTAGATTATCGCAACATATTCCAATCCACCAAGTCTACCCACGAAGACAAGTGAGAGCAGCCACAGGTGGGGGCTGCCCCTGGAAACTCCGCATTGAACAGCCTGACCTTACCCTGCATGGCCCCTGGATGAATGGATGAGCATGTTGTCACAGAGAGACACAGTCTAATATGAGGCAGCAACTGTATGACTCTCAGCTCAGAGCTCTGAATGGAAGGAAGCTCAGCCAAGCGGCACATCACAGTAACTTCTAAAATGCTGTACTGTGCTGAGCACCAGGGAGGAAGGGGCTATGTGGGGGTTTCACAAGAAAGACAGGAGACACATGGGAGCGGCAGTGATACTGGACTTTTTAGGGTGCAAACCTGGGCTCTGGCATTCCCAACAAGCGCGGTTTCGCTCCTGTCCCCAGCACAGCAGTTGAAGAAAGAAGTGATGTGAAGAGCAGAAAAGGATTTATTCAATGTGGCCCCCGTAGGAAGAGAAACAAAGACATATGTCCAGTGACCTCAAGTCTGTCTTCAGGGTACTAATATGAGGTTTAGGTTTATGGAGAGGGTATGAGATAAATCACTAAGTAGTCCCGGTCCAATACTCGTGCTTGGCCCATTATTGTCTCAGCTCTGGTCATCCTGAGAGATGATCTGTTTAGTTGTCAGAACTGATGAGGTCTCTTCTCTGGCTGGCATCAGGGCCTGAGCCTTTCCCTTCTATCAACACCAGATTCTCAGGGAAATTTCAACTTTTGGGGGTCCATTGATCTAATACTCTGGTAGCATGAGAACTTCTTTTTCAAGCTATCTTCCTTCTTACCAAGACAGCGACAATGGCTGTGTGCCAGAACACAGTCCAAGAATGGAGCTTTGTGAGATTTCTGAGTGCTTGTAAGAAAGTAAGACATGAGTCTTGTGACCTCAGTGTCTTCAGAATACAGATTTGTTCTTGCAGTGTGTTTTCGTGCCCTGCCCAGGTGTGTCAGATAGGAGTGAGCTCCCTTCAGCTATTGCTATTCATGTGCCTCCATAGAAAAACATGGTTTTACCTCATGCAGCTTGTCTTTGTGATTGTGAACTTTACTCAGGTGACCTGGTGTGGGAGGTCCTTCTGTCTATGTGCTGCTTTCATTGGTTAATGAATAAAGAAACTGTCTTGGTCTGTGATAGGGCAAAAGAACAGAGCTAGGCAGGGAGAACTAAAGTGAATGCTGGGAGAAAAGAGGCGGGGTCAGAGAGAAGCCATGGAGCCACCAGAGTCAGACATGCCGAAACTTTGCTGGTTAAGCCACTGCCATGTGGCGATACATAGATCAATAGAAATGGGCTAAATTAATATGTAAGAGTTAGCCAGTAAGAAGCTAGAGCTAATGGGCCAAGTAGTGATTTAGTTAATATAGTTTCTGTGTGATTATTTCAGGTCTAAGCTAGCCTGGCAGCCAGGA
>LOJH01051464.1:0-12511 GCA_001685095.1 Ellobius talpinus
GGAGAAAGAGAGCATATTGTGCCCACATTGACTGGGTTTGTACTTTGAATACAGAAATGTGATGTTTGTTTCCAGGTAGAATTCAGTAAAGGTCTTTTCCCATTCTGTAGGCTGCCATTTTGTCCTAATAGTCTCCTTTGCCTTACAGAAGCTTCTCACTTTCACAGGGTCCCATTTATCAATTGTTGATCTTGGTGTCTGTGCTATCGGTATTCTGTTCAGTAAGGGGTCTCCTGTGCCAATGTGTTCAATGGTACTTCCCACTTCCTCTTCTGTCAGGTTCAGTGTAACTGGATTTATGTTGAGGTCTTCGATCCACTTGGACATGAGTTTTGTGCAGGGAAATAGATATGGATCTATTTGCATTCTTCTACATGCGTACATCCAGTTGAAGATGTTTTCTTTTTTATTGTATAATTTTGGCTTCTTTGTTGAAAATCAGATGTCAATAGGTGTGTAGATTTAGGTCTGAGTCTTTGATTCAATTCCATTGGTCCACATCTGTCTGTTTTTATGCCAATGCCATGTGGGTTTTTTTGTTTGTTTGTTTGTTTACTATAGCTCTGTAGTAGAGCTTGAGATCAGGGATGGTTATAACTCTGGAAGTTCTTTTATTATACAGGATTGTTTTAGCTATCCTGGGTGTTTTGTTTTTCCAAATGAAGTTGATTGCTGTTTTTTTGAGGTCTGTGAAGAAATGTGTTGAAATTTTGATAGGGATTGCAGTGAATCTGTAGATTGCTCTTGATAAGATTGTCATTTTTCTATGTTAATCCTACTGATTTTTGAGCATGGGAGATCTTTTCATCTTCTTATATCTTCCCCAATATCTTTCTTCAAATACTTGAAGTTCTTATCATACAGGTCATTCAGTTGCTTAATTAGAGTTACCCCAAGATATTTTGTATTATTTGTGGCTATTGTGAAGGGTGTTGTTTCCCTGATTTCTTTCTCAGTCATTCTATTGTTTGTATAAGGAGGGCTACAGATTTTTTTCTATTTTTTTTAGTTAATCTCATATCCATTCACTGAAGGTGTTGATCAGCTGTAGGCATTTCCTGTAGTTGGCCTATGTATTCTATCATGTCATCTGTGGATACTTTAATTTCTTCCTTGGATGGATCTAGAAAAGATCATGCTGAGTGACGTACCCAGACCCAAAAAGACATACATGGCATGTACTCACTCACAAGTGGATCTTAGCTGTGAAGCAAAGGATAATGATGTTACAATCCACATATCCAGAGAGGCTAGGTGACAAGGAGGGCCCAAGCAGGGGTAATGCATGGATCTCCCTGGGAAGGAGGAATAGAAGAGATCTCGCGGATGGACTGAGGATGTGGGGATGGAAACATGAGGGATCAGGTTAGAGGGTGGATGGAGGGAGAGACTACTGAAAGAGATGACTGGAAATGGGGGCATTTTGGGATCAGATAGGAACCTGATGCAAGGGAAACTTCCAGGAATCTACAAGGATGGCCCCAGGTAAGACTCTAAGCAATGATGGATTTGTAGCCAGAACTGGCCATCTCCTGAGACAGATTGGTGCCTACTCCAACTGTCCTCACAGAGCCTTCATTCAGAAATGAGTGGAAACAGATGCAGACACACAGCCAAACATTACAACGAGCTAGGAGAATCCAGCTCAAGAGAGGGAGGAGGGATTGTAGGAGCCAGAGGGGTCAAGGACATCACAAGAAAACCCACAGCATCAACTAACCTGGACTCATAGGAGCTCATAGAGTCTGAACCAACAACCTGGGCCCTCTATATAGATATGACAGCTATATAGTTTGATCTTCTTCTGGGACTCCAAAAATTGGGAGCAGAGGCTGTCTCTGAAGCTTTGGCTGGCTTTAGGGAACCTATTCCTCATACTGGGTTGCCTTTCTCAGCCTTGATACAGCGGAGGTGCTTAGTATTACCACAACTTGATATGCTATGTTTTGTTGATACCTACTGGAGACCTGCCCTTTCCTCCACAGAAACAGAGGAGCAGATTGGGGCTTGCAGAGGGAAGGTGGGGGGACAGGAATGAGAGGAGAGGAGGGAGATGAAACTGAGGTCAGGATGTTAAATAAATAAATTAATTTAATTTAAAAAATGCAGGGAAGGACTGGTCATCCCTCCTGCACTACATTTTGGAGAGATGGCCTGGTACTTTGTAGCTACAAACTAGGAAAAGTGGCTCCACTGGCCAGACAGCTCTGAGCAATCCCAGAGCACAATTGCTGGACACGCAGCTCATCAAATCAGGCGTGCAGCTTTCTATGCTTCTGAAGCTCCACTTCCCATAGTTTTCAAGTTACGCCAGGGAAAGGAAAAGCCAATGTTTAAAGAATATTCAATGCCAGTGATGTCAATACCTGCAGCATAATTCCCAACTGGTACCAAACAGAAATCCAGGGCCTATCCATTAGATTCTTAGCTCCTGGAGTTCACCAAGCCTGGCTTCATCCTGTGTAGTACAACATCTACCCAAGATGGTTATGCAGAGCAAGCAGTCAGTGAATACAGGAAAAGGATGCAGGCTGCTTTCAAGGCCTGTTGCTCTCTGCAGGCCTGGGATGGGATGAAACCCTGTCTCTCCTCAATTCATGCGGGACTTTGTGCTAGAAATGAGTTGCCTCTCCCTGCTTGCTGTGTGCCAGGTTTTTGTCCATCTGCTGCCATTATTTCCCCCACATTTCACAGCTCTCTTGTATTGCATGTGGTTATTCTTCAGTGGGTCATTATGGCATCTGGCTGCCCACCTTGTGTGTGCCCTGCTTCAGTCCACCAGGCAGCAGCTGCCTACCCACCCTGCCCCCTCCATCAGTTGTAAAGGTCCAACCCAGTCAAGCCGGGTTGCAAAAATCATCATTCCATTGCTTGAGGGTTGGCCGAACTCCAAAGCTTGGTTACAGGGGTCCTTGTTCACTGTTTACTGTTCCTATAGATAAGTTTCTTAAAAAACAGATGTGCTGGCCACAAGGAATTTCAGTTTCAAGGTTGTATACAGGGATGCATACACCAGATCTTGATCAGCTGTCATGTTTAAGTAGTAAAAGCAATCACATCAATACTAATAGAGTGGTGCCCTGATTGTATATGAAGACTGGAGCTTCAGAAACCCCAACCTCATCCAGAATCAATTATAAAAGAAGACAAGGCCACTGCCATAAAAATCCACGCGCTGCCTTCTGCTCCCTTAAGCAGATGACGTCTGATGATTTGTTGCTCTTAGCGCAAGGCTCAGACACATGTTCTATACCATGTGTAGCATTGAATAATAAATTGATTGTCTAGGACTCAGGCCTCCTGCTTTTATGTTGGAACTTGTCATAACATATAAGGCTCTGAGACTCTGGTTATATCCAAGCCTATACAGTGTGGCTAAATCTTAGAGCTTTCCTGTCTCTGAAATAATATTTATAGCCTTTGTCACAGCATCTTTTGCTTACTTTTATATAAACCATGTGATTTTTAAAAGTGTTTAAAATAAAGCATGTCCAAATAATATTATGATTATAAAATAGATTAAGAGAAAAAGCATTGCTTGTGACTTCTGAAGCCAAGCCTAAATACAGCACACCCTTTATCCACCCAGGACACACAACAAGCCCCAGTAGCTGCCTGAAACCACAGATAGGCCACAGGTTTTTCCTCCTTAAGTACATACCAATGAACTAACTAACTATTATAGTTAATATATATATAAACTAACTTATAAATTATGCACAGTAAGAGATTAACAGCACTAATAACAAAACAGAACCATTTTAACAACCTACCATAATCAAAGTTATTTAAACTTATGCATCATTTATGTCTGTAACTTTTTATTCAGTGCTTTTAGAACAGTTAGCTTCTGGGAGTGAAATCTCTGATGATGGGGGACACTGTACCACTTAAGGGAGACAGACATAGCATTCCTCTGCCATCGTTTATGGTCCATGTCTCAGCTTATGTCTTTGCAGAAGGTTCTGTGCGAGTGAAAAGAGAAGAAAAGTCGGTCAGCTCCAGAAATGAGGGGAAGGGAAAAATCCAAACCAGACCCTGGCCACGCTGTTTCGTTCCTGGTGTCAGTAATTACCACTACATCCCCATGACCGTGTGGCCAAGATCAAGTCCATCTAACCTGGTGGAGCTGATTAGGAGAGTGATCTGTTCAGTCCCTTCTTGGCTGCAAACTCTGAGCTCACATTGCAAGGCCAGCAGCTCATCTTCATCAGAATTAAAGCCAATGTGAATGACCCTGAGGTTTTACTAAAGGCAAAATGGGAAGCAGAGATCATAGCTCCTTTCCTGGTGGGCTTCATGAGCTGAGCTACTGTGAACAGAAAGCATGGGCTGGGCAGAGCAGAGGTGCACACCTTCTTCACACTGTTTAAATGGGGGAAGAGGATAAACTAGCTTCTAAGGTCAGGAGCAAGAATAAAATGTGTTCTCTTCTCGTGCCATTTTAAAACAGTGTCAGATAATAACTTTTAAAATTTTATATTTACTTTAAACAGTATTGCAACTGGACTAATAAAAGTGCTGGGGCGAAGGACAGAAGAGAGTACAGGTAGAAGCAAGGCACCATGATATGCGTGTGTGGTAGGCCTAAAGAAGACCCATCCTTTTGCATCGTAACAAAAATTAGTTAAAACTGTGAGGAAACATTTAGACAACTAACATCCCAGGTTGGAACTGGGACACTTTTCCCTTTCTTTAGAACTTCCCAGAATGTTTCTGTATTTTCTACCCCGGAAGCCCTCATTCTAGAGACACATTTCTACTAAGCCCTGACATTTTCATTCCTGTGCACCCTGTACTATTTCTCACTTTGAATATGGTTATTTAAGTCCAACAGGAAAAAAGTACTACATGAATAAATCTTTATTACTATCAGCATTGTTAAAGAATTGCCTAGTTTGAGTCGTTCTTTCTTTGAAATCACTGCCTTACTGGGCAGAGAGGATCCTGCTAAGCATTTTAAATTAGGGAAGACGGTTTTATTGTCAAGGCAGGTCAATCAAATTATAATTGGCTCTAATTTACACTCCCACCAGCTGTTAAATTCTTTACCCAAAGCACTCAAAATGGCGTGAAATTCTTACCCGCTTTGTGAAAGCTTCCAGAGGAATCGCCTTCCCCCAGATCCCTCACACCAAAAGACCTTGTTATTTTCAGCAGCCTTGAGGGAAGAGCCCCCTTTCACTCAGCCTGGAGAGCATGGCCGAGACAGAGGCAGGCTGAACAGGACAAGGATGAACTAACACCCTTCCTAAACACATGTCAGTAAGGCTGCCACAGAGGAGCAAGGGAGGCTCCTGCACCAGGAGCCACTAAGATCATCCTTGGTAATGGAATTTAAACTGTTTGGGAAACCATAAATCGAGCACTTAAGATGGAAGACAGGGGTAGCATTCTGGGGTACACGTGTGTATGCTAGTTACGAGGAGAAAACTGGCGATGCTTTGGATATTTGAAGGCTTTGAATAAAAGCAAAACTAAGGAAGATCTTTTCCAGGCAGGCGGATGGATACACACCCTTCAGGAAAGCCGTGACCAGGGAGCTGACTGTGAAGTACCTCTCTACTGCCTTCCCAGGGTTCTAGTGTCTAACTCTATACAATTTTTGAGACCCTGTCAATGTACCCAGGGGAAGGTATGACCAGATGTGAAAATAACATTATAACCAAATAGCCAACACAGCCTTCATTTTGAATGAATTTTTGGAGAATCTGTCTGGCTGCTTCTAAGGGAACTCATTTAAGTGACTCAATAGGAGTTTTTCTAGTCTTGCTAACTGGCTGTAGGAACATTTCCCAACAGTCTCAAAGTGTGGGCCTGGGGGGATAATTGGTGGAGAGGAAATGCAGTGAAGAGCAAGTGGCTCTTGGATTTTTGGATTTGGAGTGGGCCTCAGAAAACAGAGCTTTGTGAAGACAAGATGAAATGCTGGTCTAGAAACAAGAAACAAACTTTCAGAAAGCGAGGAGGAACACAACTTCACGTCAGGGTGACCATTACAGTGCTTAACGGAGCAAGAAGAGGGAAGCAGCCCTGCTCTCCTAGACAAAGGACACCAACCATCTTAGGGGTTTTTGTTGAAGGACATGCACCTTTAAAATGAGTTTTGTGAAGAATGATGTCTCATCACATAGGAAAATACCAAAACCAGTGAAAATATTAAAAATAGGAAAAAGAATGGGGACTGCTTAGACTATAATCTCATCATGCATATGAACGTAAATTTATTACCAATACATAGTATGACCACAGAAAATGCTAAACAAAAGTGGTTCTTTCCAAATGAGACAGGTTTACAGGCAAGTTTTAAACACTTGTCTCCATTTTCTGATTTGTTTTGTTTTTGCTTCTAACTTCATAATGACTGATGCATATTATTTATACCAATGGATAGAATTTTCTGTGATATTTCCACACATGCATAAATCATACAGTAGTTACATCCATCTCCTCTTCCTTTGCTCTCTGTCACCTCCTGTTAGTTATTTTATTTCATTTTTTACTTTTTACTAGAGGACAGATGTTGAGATAGCATCTCGCTGTGCAACACTCACTGGCCAAACTCCCAATCCTCCTACCTCTGTTCCCCACACACCGGCAGAATGGGTATGCACTGCTGGACCCATTTTTGTAAATTTTATAAACAACAAGAATACGTGCAACCAATGTGGGTTTGTAATGCAACACCCACGGGCACAAAATGTCCTATGTATTTTATTTTGTTAAATCAAAGAAAATCTCTGGAACCCAAAGCACACGTCACTATTGGGGCTCTTTTGAGGAGTCAAAAGTCAAAATGACACAACAAATCTGGAGGGATGTGACTTCCTTTAGATGTATTTTCAAGTTTCTCACCATTTTTTCAGACCCTTGTGTCTTTGCTGCACAGAGAGAGCTGTGCTCTATGTCTTTCTGCCCAAACCATGACTATAGAGAGCTGTGCTCTATGCCCTTCTGTCCAAACCATGACTACAGAGAGCTGTGCTCTATGTCCTTCTGCCCAAATGATGATTATATTCACTTCTAGTGCCATTGTGACGAAATCCCACCTAGGAAGATTGGGCTTAGGCAGAAATTCACTGTCAAGGTGAAGGAACATCCCAACTTTGAGGCTAGCTTGGTCTGTATTAGGAATATCTGTTTTTAATAAACAAATTAAGACTAATAAAAAGACCACATCAACAAAACTTTAAGAGAAAAATATGTCAGTAAGACTGTGTGTGTGTTAAATAGTCCCTGAGGATGAGAAAAGAGAAATAGAAAGCATAGGACACTCTCGGTGCAAAATATTGTCATGCACCACATTCTAAATCTTAGAGAATTGTAATCACCTCCCTGTTAGAATTATGAGAGTAAATGTCATCAGATCAAAGTGCACATGTATGCATCTGGGTCCAGACGTCCTATAAGCTACATGACAAGCTCTGAGCCCTTAAGTATTCTGTCTTTTTATCTTTCATTATTGTTGTTGTTCTTTCTCTTTGTTTTATTTTTAATTACATGTGTATGGGGGTGAGTTTGTGTGCGATAGTAGAGGTGCCTAAAGAGACTAGTAGAAGGAGTTTGTGACGTACCCTCTGCCTCCCGGGTGCTGGCTTTACAAGTATGTGCCACCAGGCCAGCAAATTTTGTCCTTGTTGTGATAATTACCACAAACACAAAAAGCTTGGAGCTAGAAAGATAGTTTAGTACTTCTTGCTCTCACTGGGGATCTGGGTTCAGTTCTCAGTACCCACATGATGGCTTACAAACATCTGTAACTCTAGTTCCAGAGGATCTGATGCCCTCTTCTGACCTCTGTGAGGACCAGGCACAAGTGGTCCACAAACACACATGCTGACAAAACATTCAAACCCATAAAATAAATCTTAAAAAGTGTTTTAACACAAAAAGTCATGTAAAACTTAGCTCATTGGAAAAACTAATTTATATTCCATACAATTGTGAAATTTCAGAATCTCTTTGGCATTGATATTATAAGATTTTATTTGCAATTGTCTGCGCTTGTCTAGCTTGGGTTACGTGAGCTTGAGTACAGATACCCGCAGAGACCCGAAAGGGATTAGATAACTTGAAACTTGAGTTATAGGTAGATGCAGTGACCTGCCTGACATAGGTGCTGGGCACCAAACTGGATTCCTCTACAAGAGCTGTGCGTGCTCCTAAGCATCTCTGAAGCCCTCGTGCTGATATTTTGGATAAGTTAATTCTTAGCGAGCTAATAGAGAAAGTACCAAGATGGATGTATTCATGCCATCTGAACACAAACAGACATGCAAACAAAGTCTGAGCGCCGGTGTTGTGATAAAATGGTGACGATCTGAGCGGCCCCAGGCCCTTCTATAGTGAATGTTTACCTGAGACAATACCTACGTCATAGCAATTGTGCCATGACTGTTTACAAAAGGACTTCCAAGGAAGACCATTAGACATAAAAAAAGAGGTCAGACTAAATTTCATTTGGGGGAAGGTTTTATTGTGGAGATTGTTTTTGTTTTTCTTATTTTTAAGACAGTAGTTTTCTACAAAGCCTTGGTTGTCCTGGAACTCACTCTGTAGATCAGGCTGGCCTCAAACTCACAAAGATCCACCTGCCTCTGTGAGTTGCTCTTATGAGGCTCATGTGACAGCAACGGGAAGAGTAACTGATAGAAACAGTGTTTAAGGTTACCACCCATGAAGACCTAGTGAAGAACCCCAGAATGGACACTGGTGTTCTTGCTCCAAGAGGGCAAGAAACATCCCCTGTCTGCATCCAGCTTGAGTTTATTGGGAAAACATTTTAAAGGAGCAGTTTGGTAGAAAAAGAGAAAAATAAGTGAATTTGGGTGACTTTCACAATCCAAAACCTTAGGAGATTTTCCTGGGACTTAATGAAAACTGTATATTGCTCTGTGGAATGGATCTTCTTTGCTTTTTGTTTAGAAACAAATAAAATAGCTGAATTATTAATGTGAGGCAAATTGGTTACTGTATATTTAAAGTCACCTTTTATTTCATACATATATCTGTATTAAGATCTTAAGGGTGCTTTACTGTGGCTTATGATACAGTTGGAATGGCATCTAAGGAACCATGAAAAGGATGTTAGTGTGGTTTAGGGAGAAGAAAGAATCAAAAAATGAACCTGTAGAGCTATGGGTAAGGACCACCAGCCCCCTCTCACTTCCCATATCCACTGCAGACATCAAGGTTCCCCAAGTCACTCTCAGTCCTAATAATTCAATAGAACTCCCTGAAAGCTGTTACAGTCCTGGCTGTGCTTTATTAATTATAGGATAAAGTAGGGTGCTCTGGATCCAGAAATGGAGCTCCCAAGTCTTCTCCTTACAGACTGATGAACAGTGTTAACCTTCTTGACGATCGCATCAGACAGTAGCATGGGATATGCCAGTCTGCATGGTCCTTTAAGTCCTGAGATTTTATTGTGGGGACATGGTTTACTGTACACTGGCTGACCTTTGGCCTCTGGCCCTTCCAGAGGGAAAACAAATTCCATGTGGTTTAAAGACTCTATCATGTGGTCTGCAACCCACCTTACATATTTATTCTAAGGAGGTCTCAACTCCATTTCTCATACAGTTGATTATCAATACCAATGTTATCATAAGACCAATTTGCATATTGGAATGGGATCAACATGTTATACCAAATTCTGGCCATGGAATAACTCTTCTCCGTTACAGAACAAATCCATAAAACTACAGAAGTATCTGCTGTGCTTTGAAACACAATTGACCTTTGCCTTTATGGTAGGCTTATTATGGACAGTTGCTGTTACAGTTGACCATAATTGATTCTAGGATCCAAGTAAGCAGTCCAGGAGGACAAAGCCACTCTCTCCACCTGGCTACATAAGTTTTTACTAAGACCATTCTCTACAATGTGCTACCAAACAGCCAGACCTCCCTCCCTTCTGTACAGAAGACATGGGTAAGTTACTCCAGAGAAGCTAGGTACCAAGGATGACCCTAACAGGGATGCATGGATCACCCGGAAAGGGGAAATAGACGAGATCTCCTGAGAAAACTCGGGGTGGGGAGGAGCAGTAGAGAGGAGGAGCCATGGGGGAGGAGAACATGAGGGAACTGAATGGTCAAGATGGGGGAGGGATGGAGTGGGGGAGAAATGAAAGAGATATCTTGATAGAAGGACTCATGGGGTTAGAAGAGAAATCTACTACTAGGGGAATTCCCAGGAATCCACAAGGATGACTCCAGGTAGGACTCCTAGCAGTAGTGGAGAAGGTGCCCAAACTGGCCTTCCCTGTAATCAGATTGGTGAATACCCTAACTGTCATCTTAGAATCTTCACCTAGTAACTAGAACCAGATGCAGAGATCCATAGTCAAGCACCAGGCCAAGCTCCAGGGGTCCAGTCGAAGAGAAGGAAGAAGGATTATATGAATAAGTGGGGTCAATATCATGACAGGGGAATTCACAGAGACAGCGGACCCGAGTTCGTGGGAATTCATAGACTCTAGACCCACAGCTGGGGAGCCTGTGTGGGACCGAACTAGACCCCCTGCATGTGGGCAACAATAGTGTAGTGTGGTCTGTTTGAAGGGCCCCTGGCAATGTGATCAGAATCTATCCCTGGTACATGAACTGGCTTTTTGGGGTCCATTCCCTATGGTGGGATGCCTTATTTAGCCTTGATGTAGGGGGGAGGGGCTTGATCCTACCTCAACTTAATGTGTCAGGCTTTGTTGACTCCCCATGGGAGACCTTAGCCTTTCAGTGAATGGAGGGTGGGTTGGGGAGGAGGAAGGAGCAGGAGAAGGGGAAGGAGAGGGAAACTGGTAGGTATGTAAAATGAATTCAAAATTCTAAATAAAAAATTTAAAAAGAGAACATGAAGAAGAGCCAAAAAAGTTTCCTATGTCAGATAGGAAACTGTATTGCAGAATATCTTATTTTTACCTATTCTTGAAGCAAGGACAGTCTTGGTACGTTGGCATAAATCACACATTTTCCTACAGGATCTCCATAGACTGGAAAGCCTTAAGATTCCCATGGATGTGCATTCTGGGTGCCAACACCTAGACTGAAGAGCCACTCTCCCATGGTTATTCAGTTCCTCTTATTAAGATGTTCAAGAGGACATGTTGGGTTAAGACTCAACCTTTCCCTAATACTAGATATTAATATGCATTATATTCATAATTGCCATGAGCTGTTTGAGCTCATTGACAAACTGACTTTAGAAGCAGAGTTTCTGCCCCTCACTAGGCCCCATTTCAGGACCCAAGCATGCCAGTCTCAAGTTATCCACCAAGGCCCTCTCCTGGGAATGGGCAGCCCCTTCACTTCGTGACAGGGAGAGAAGTGAAGAACGAGACAGTCTAAGAGAGAACTTCTGTGCCCTTGAGAACAGTTGGAGGATAAGCTGCTCCCATTCTTATTGGTCGTTCCACGATGTGAAAGTGTCTGCATGGAAAGGAAAGGCTCAAAGTTCAGCCCTGGGAAGTTCATCACTTACTCCTCATTTATGCCCCGGCAATGCTTGAGCATGCATGGGCAGCCTGTTTATGGTGGTTCTCCAGTTGTTCCTATCATGGGCAGTCCTAGATGCTTGCATTATTGTCATACCCAAGGTCCTAAAATCTTCCTTTATGCTGTCTATCCAGGTTTTTTGTGCCTTCCTCTTCATCTTATCCTGTGCACTTCTCCAAGCAGTGCTATCTTTGGGTATCTGCCGTCATTCATTCTCACAACTCGGCCGAAGTATCTCAAGCGCTATTGCTGTACCCTGTGGTTTACTTCCTTCTGTAGATGGAGATGTTTCTTAATGTCATCGTTGTGTAGCCTATCTCTTCTTGTGACGCCTAGAATCCTCCTGAGACATGCCATCTCAAACACATTGACTCGCTGTTCTGAGGAGCATTTCATTGTCCAGGTTTCAGAGTCGTAAAGAAGGCAGCTCAAGACAAGTGCCTAGACATGGGAGAAAAAGCTTCATAGGAAGCTCCAGCTCACCTCAACTGCCCCAGTTGGTTTGTGTTAGTTGCTGTGAGAGCCCACTTTGATGTTATCTTTGTCTACTGCCATCTGCTAGCTTAGAAGCCCTGCACTAGGGAACTCTGTTCTGTCTGCAGATTCCAGTTGACTGGCTGAAAGGGGCTTCTCTGGCCCATTTCTGCTGGGTGTTTCCTGTCCAATTGGATAAGGTTTTGCTATCTTATTGATACTGTCTATTTATCCTTTTATTCTGACTTGTATCCTTAATACACTCACTAGTTCATGTAGCATGATTAATAAAAACCCAGAGACAGATATTGGGGTTCAACCTGATGGTCAGAAAAGAAAAACAACCAGCCACTGGCAATTACCTCTACCTCAGTCCGAAATGGTGATCCTACTTCCAGGAATCTCAGGATGAGACTGTGTGTGAGAGTTATCTCCTCCCATTTTCTATTCTTCTGTATAACCTGGATTAAAGGCGTGCCCCACTACCACCCAGTTTCTATAGCAAATTAGTGTGGCTACTGGGATTAAAGGTGTGTGTCACC
>LOJH01051465.1:1027-12511 GCA_001685095.1 Ellobius talpinus
ATCCATCCATCCATCCATCCATCCATCCATCCATCCATCCATCCATCCATCTTGCTGACAGTGCTCAATAGCATAAAACAGAGACCAGAGACGTGTGAAAAAGACGCCCCTGTGTCTGAGAGCACCTTCTTGATGCTGACTGTGCTCAGTTCAGCCCCCCACTTCCCCTCCCCAAGCCCTGAGCTTAAGTGCTGACTGCTGCCAAAGATCCAGAAGAGTAGAAATAGAGCAAGACTATCTTTTGAAGGCTACTTAATACGGATTAAGCGCCCATAAAGATACTAACCATTAAGTGAAAGGGTTTTTGTAATTGAATATGATGGAGAGAGTGTATGTATATTTCCCAGCTCCATGGCATGCTACTTTTTGTTTCTATGGTGTCATTGTTTCTATGAACAGTTTTCTCCCTGTTTTGTTTTAATGGAGGAGGAGAAAACACGGAATTGACACCTTCGCAGTTTGAGTACATTGTCAAGAGCTTTAAAAGTCTTTATCCTTTCGTTTAAAAATTTAACAAATGTGTACAATAGCCTGCCGAGGGCAGTATGAGGTTTAGACTTCATAGATCCTAAGAATACTTTTGTGGAATATAGTGACATAAAATTTCTCCAGTAGGTCATTAACTTTTGCCAAGGTGTAGAGTGCAAAGGAAACATCACTTGTCTGAAAATGTGTATAACCTCCTGATTTTGGCTATCAGGAAAGGGTACTTGTGGTTCTCCCTTGTCCTCAGAGCTGGTGAGGGGGATTAATATTGTAGTTGTGGATGGTTCTTATTGTCAAATAGAACAAATATTTTAATGTTCAATTGGACTTACTGGAGTAATGTTTACTATATTCTACTTTTTGTGTTTCTTTTTGTTACTCTTATTTTGTAATTTAATGCTATAAAAATTAGTCATGGCCCCCTCCATGATCTAGCTGTGTTATTCATTGCACATGGGGATGCTGGTGTGGGCTCTAAAACACAGGACTTGTAGTCTATTTGTCTTTTTTACACCACTAGTTACATAGTGTTTTGCTTTGTTTTTATCCATATGGGAAAAGGTTTGAAAAAAAGGGACAATTATCTACAGGATTCTAATATTTTTTTATATACTGCTTTTAAACAAAGCATTTGGAGATTTAACTTTTCTTAGCAACTTTCTTGTTTTATATTTTTCTTTGTGTGTGTATGTATGTGTGTGTTCACATGTGTTTACTTGTTAAACAACTCGGTACAGTTTTAACATGTAAAGGGGGGTAGGCTCCTTATTTAGCTAAGTGTTATTTTCAGTACTTTAAGAATGGCAGTACTGTATATTTTCAATCTTTTGGTGATGATTTGGACTCCCTTTTTTTTCTTGAAGTGTTATACTGTCATTTAGATATGGTGTCTATTTTAGAAATATTTTTATGGCTTTTAAAACAGCCAGACACCATGGAGGGCAATTCAGAATTAGAAATATACCAGTGGTTTGGTGTCAGGAAAGCCGTGTTTGGCCAATTCCAGTTGTGCAGCTGTTCTGCCAATGTATTGGCTTAGCGGCACTTTATAATGCAGTTCTATGAGCTGGCCTTCGGGATGCGATTATTAAGGTAACCAGAACGACTTCTATCTTTGCAAAGACGGTTCTCTCGGGCGCAGGCCTCCTCTTTCATCCTTTCTGATATGGAAATGTATCTGTAGACCAGGAGAAATAAAAGTATACATAGGAGGATTTTGTGTAATTGCTCCCCTGTGAAAAACATTGTTAGTAGCCAGTTTTGAAGGTCATTGCCTCGTACCTTCGGATCTGATCCACATTTTTAACTCTTTTGTTTTTATCTATGCAAATCTGTATTCATTTGCCACATTTACTACCTGACTTTTTATTTGGGAGAATATAGGGAAAAAAATGAAAAGACTAACTAGTATCTTTGAAGTTAACCTGAATGGAATAATTTAAATGTCTAGATATGTTTTGTCCTAAACAATGCATTTTAATAGTTTATGTGTTATTTAGGACACAGTGCAGACATTTTAGTAGCAGTATCTATTGGACAAATAAATGTTTTAAAAAGAGGCATTAAAATATTTGGGGGGGGGGCGATAACTCAAAGATAAAACCACCTTAGAAATGAGTTAGATTTTATTTGGGACACACTGAAATCACAGATTAAGCAGCCAGGTTAAGCAGATTTTTCAGTTAGTGTTATAAATAAGCTGTGTGTGCAGAGGCAGTTCTACAGAGGGACAAATATTTGGAGACCTAGAGGGAGGGAGGGAGGGAGGGAGCAAGAGTGGAGTCCTGGGCTTGCCAGGGATCTCTGCCTTCATTGTAGCTCATTTCCCTCACAATGGCATTATGGATTGATTATATATCCATTGTACTAAATGAGGAAAATGGGATGGTGGATTGGTGGGTGGGCCCTGTGCCGAATGGCTGATTACATGCTAAGCATTCTGTTAGACACTTTGTTTGTGCCTTACAGGAAAGAGGTGGGTAGTATTGTTTCTGTTGTAGATGAAAAAGCAGTCCCAAAGGTCAAAGGAATTTGCTTATTGTTAGTAGGTGACCTTACTGTATTTAAGCCAATGGCTCCCTTATTTACTCTCCATTCCAACTCCCTAAATTGCTTCCTGTTTTTCTACCTTAATTTTCTTTTCTTTACAATGGAAATATTAATGCTTATTTCGTAGCAAAAAGAAAATTACTTGGGAATATTGCAAATAAATGAGGAACACATTAAACACAAAATAGAATTGGGAGATTCTTACTTTTAAAAAAAGGAAAATAAGTCATATTGATCGCCTTAAAATGATTTCTAGTTAATCTCAATGAAGTTGTGAGATTCCGTTCTGGGGTAGTATAATTTCTTATTAGAGCTTTTCTTTAATATTTAAGAACTTGGGCTGATGACATGGCTCAGCAGGTAAAGGTGCTTGCTGTCAAGGCTGATGACCTGAGTTTGATCCTAGAAGCCCCCATGGTAGAGGAAGAGAAACAATTCCTACAAGTTGTTCTTTGACACCCCCATCCCCGTAAATAAAGCCCATTTCTCTTCCTCTGTCCTATCCTTAGGAGGATGCTTATTCTTGGACTATGGGTTGCCTTTTTTAAGAATTTCTGCTTCCCATTTTGTAAGTAGAGTCCTTGGTTTCATTAATGCAGAATGAATATTAGTAGAAAATTAGATAATTTTATTCACAGAGAAAAACACAAAGCTGTTGTATTTTCATGAATATTGAGTTTTGTTAAAAAATTACTTAGCAGGTAATTATGCTGTCTCAGGATCTCTGTTACAATAGCAAGTCAGTTAGTCTCTAGCTCTCGAAATTAAGATAACTATAAAATTAGCCTCCCAGAATCCTAAAAGCAACTTGTATTGCTTAACTTCAGTATTAAATATTGTATAAAACTAATTAGGTATTGTATAAAACGTATCTTTTTGGCACAGAAGATAAATTCTGGATCCTTGACTGTCTCCTCATTCTTCCTGTTTAGGGGGTGTCAGCGGCACTCGGGGGATCCAGAAACATTCACTGCAACAGATTTCACTTATGGGTATTTGTATGAATTGGAATTCTGTTAAACGCTTGGCATGAATGTGCTAGATGAGGCAATCCAGCAAACCGCGAAATAAAAGAACATGAAATTTTGAGTTAGCGTCATAGCCCAGAGACTCATTTATCATAGCTGTGCTATCATCAGCATCACACTTTAAAAACAGACTTCTGTTTGTTTGAGCTAGAGTCAGTCTCCCTATTATGTAGCCCTGGCTGTCCTGGGACTCACTATGTCGACCAGGCTGGCATTGACTTCCCAGAGATCCTCCTGCCTCTGCCTTCCAAGTGCTGGGATTGTAGGCAAGCCACCACACGAGGCAAACAGACATTTTTGTTACAGATTTGCAGTGGTTTATGCATGGGTCTGACATATGTAATACAGTATCAGAAGGAGGCATTAATTTTTGGAAGTACTTTACTGGTAACATAATTGCTGTCCTAAAATGATCAAAAAGATTATTTTTTTGTAGAGAATTCTACTTTGGAACCTATAAAGGATGGAATAAGAGCAAACTATAAGCCATGGACCTAACTATTACAGTACCTAGCTTGAGTCCTACACAGTTATAAACAAACAAACAAACAAAAACCATTTGTTTTGAATTGTGCTGTATGACTGCAGTGGTGATGCCACAAAATTTCATGTACCTGAAAACAATAAACATCTCCTAACTCTCTAACTCATTTTAACCCATCTCTCCCAAACCGGTTTCCTGAGAAGGTCAAGTGTGTAAGTGTGGTATTTATGAGCTCTTTGGCATCTCTAATAACTCTGCACTTGACCTTTATTGACTCCATGGAGCCTGGTCAGTAAGCACCTTTTGGTTTTTCTCTTGTCCTTCGGGTCCCCCACCCCATCCCTGCAGTTATAAAGAACCATAGCAAGTGAATATTGTGTCGGTGAAGTGCTTCATGGAAACTTAGCGACCTGCCAGCATCAGTGTTTGAAAGCAGCATCCCTCATCGCTGCTTAAAGCTCTTTGATTCCTATTGCCAAAGCCATCGCTACACAGAATAGGATGTAGACCTCCAAGTGAACCGTGCTGCCCAGCTGCCTCTAGTGAGGGCTATGTCAAGGTGAATTCATCTTTGATGGACAGCCTAGTCTATAACATGCTGTCTGAATGAGCAGACCCTGCTTCACGGAGCAGCTTGCTGTGGGTCACTCTTCCCTTAGGAGTGCCTGGCCAGGGCTCATACAGCTCAGGTGAATTTGGGGAGGATTGATTTTCTCATCTGTGTGGTGCTCAGAGAGTGGTAGTGATGATTGTTTGGTGGCCTGATAGTCATTGTCCCTCTTGTTTTCTGGCTTTGATCCTTTAAGCTCAGGTCATCTTTGTGTGTTTTTTGCTTGCTTATTTTGATTTTTTATGCAGCTGAGAAATCTGAAGAGTACTAAGCCATTTTCATTCTCATGTTGGGTGAGTGTTCCCCCTAAGGTCAAAATACCCAATCATATGTCCATTCTAGCATTGAAACAGGTCTTCTATTCCTTTAAGACTCTGGGCATTGGGGACCAATACAACTACCTTAAATATAGGGAAGGTCAAAGATGGGCTATGGAGAACAGAATCTAAGAGTACTTCTCCAGTCCCACCCCCACCCCCAAACATGCATGTGTGTGTGTGTGTGTATGCATGCACGTGCACACGCACAATCACTTAGACTGAACTTAGATTCCTTAATTGTTCTCCAATTTTTTGACAGCGGAGCTCACCAGTTTAGCTAGACCGATTGGACAGTGATCTCTGGGAATCATCTCTCTTCCTCCCCAGGCACATGCTGCCATGCCCAGCTCTTTGTGAGGGTACTAGCAATCCAAACTCAGGTCCTTGTGCATGCGTCACAAGCCCTTTGCTGACTCAGCCATCTTACCAAATCTCCTGAACTCCAGTTTTTCTGAGACTGATCCCTTGATGTCAGTCATGGACTTCTTCCAAGTCTGCTACGTGATTGATCCTCCCTGATGTCAGCCTTCTGACCGGTGTAGACCAGTGCGTTTGCCTTTCACCAGCTGAAGCTGAAATGATTTTTTTATTTATACAGATGGTGCCTATGGTCTTTCCAACTTTCTTAATGTTCTAGGTTGGAAAGACAGGACCTTGGTGAAGACTCTTAGGTTGAAAGCCTCTAGGCTTTTGCTTGTGGATACAAGACAAAGCACAAACATGTGAACCGAATTCTCTAAGGAGACCCTTCCGTGCCATGCTCGTACAGGCAAAAGAATTGGGCCCAAGCTTGGCGTCCGTTGAGTTTGTGCACAATAGTTCATTCACTTGCCTACAGAAAGCAGCCCTTTGACAGTGATTGTTGCTGTCACCCCCACCCTGACAACTTGCATGACTGTGACCTCATCTGTCGAGTTGTATGGAGAAGTGCTCCGAACCACTCTACAAGTGCTTCAAGACTCACTCTGAGTGTTCGTGATCATTTTGAAGCCCCAGAAAACTGTTGCCTACTAAGGGAACCCATTCAAGAGCAGGACAGATTTAGCTGTCTCATGCATCATTCAGAGCATCTTCCTATTTTATAACCCAGAGCTCCCACTCCTTTTGTAGAAACTGTGAGTCCTGTCAAAAATGTGGAAGATGGAGTGAAGTAAGGAATGGGTGAAACCAGTGGTTTTCAAAATATGGCTGTGGAACCACAGAATTACCATGTACCCAGCTGGGTATTCACTAGAAATGTAAATTCTTGGCTCCCTCTCAGCCCCAGTGATTTAGAAACTGAAGACCAAGCTCTAAAACCTTACATATGTATCTATGCATGCATGCTCATATATGTTGGGGTGCACATGCATGTGTGTGCTCATGCTTGTGGAGGCCAGGGGAACAACCTCTGGTGTTCTTCAGGCGCCATCTACCATTTCTGAGGCACAGTCTCTCCCTGGCCTGGAGGTCACCAAGTAGGCCAAGCCAGGGATCCGCCTGTATCTTCTTTCTGAGATGACACGTGTGTGCCACATGCTAGGCATTTCTTTGGTCAGAGGATTTCTATTGATCAAGCTTTGGTCTTTGTGCTTGCAAGGCACGCACTTGGCCAACTGAGCCATCTTTCCGCTTCTGAAGCCCTTTAGACCAAGATTTCCAGGTGGCTTTTATGCGGCCTAGGTTTGAGAGTCCCTGCCTGATTATAGAGGCCTCACAGGCAAGATGAGCAACTCTTGTTTATTGGATATAGGAAGTAAGAGAGAAGAAGCAAAGACTGAATCTCAGGTATCAGTTTTTATTCTTGGAATGGTCTTTCTCTCTTACTTTGTTTACACATATGCAGACCCATCTGCAGGTTGACGGGATTCTAAGGATTTTGTTCATCCTACCATTTTGATGTTGTGTTTATCAGTTTCATGGTCTTCATCTCCTTGCTTAAAAACGATTCGACCATTGCATATTTATTTATTTCATATGGATGTTTTACTTATGTGCATGTGCACTATGTGCGTGCAGTGCGTGGAGGCCAGAAGAGGGCGTCAGATTCCCTGGAACTGGAGTTATAGACAATTATAAGTCATCATGTAGATACTGGGACTCGAACCCAGGTCCTCTGGAAGAGCAGCCAGTGCTCTTAACCACTGAGCCATCTCTCCAGGCCTTTATCATTGCATATTTATGCATTGTTTTCCAAGCACACATCCTCCATTACTTAGAGCGTAGGGAGAAAGAAATAGTGAGCACCTTTAAGTGTCGTTTAAGAATTTACAGTTTCTAAGCATCATGGATTGGGGTCTAAGGCCGCCAGTACACTTTGACAGTATAAATGGGGGAGGGGAGTTAGGAGAGGACGAGGGACTCCCAAGTTAGTAAATAGTTCCCAGTGGAGGTGAAATTTGATCTCGGTTATGAAAGATTGCCAAAGCAGAAAATGGGTCTCGGAAATGGATAGAGGGCATTCCAGGCCAAGTTAAGAAACCGCTTCAGATGTTAAGTTTTTAGTTTTTCTTTTACTGTGTTTATCTCATTTACTCCGGTATAGTTGAGTCAAACAACAGAAATATACTTGCTGAGAGAGAATTACTGTCAGCAAAATTTCAGTCATATTTGACAGGCTGAGAGGAATCAGTCCAAACTAAAAATAAATGCATGAAGCTGGTGGTGAATGATGTCTAATTCTGAGACTGTGTAACACGAATTAAGATTCCTCACAAAATGACAGCAGCGTGTTTCAATCTTAATGCTGCAGCTGTAGCAACTACCTATGGGTTTTATTTCCAAGAAGTCTCTTCTCTTGGGCATCGGTGTACTGATCAAATTCCATCCTTTAGCTGATGTTTAAGAAACCGCTGATGGACTCAGCTGCCCCTCGGTTGTTCAGTAGCCGTGAAGAATGTGACACACGAAGCCCTAAAAAGCCACATTTGAGCATCTCTGTCCCTAAACCTGTGCCCACCAAAAATAGCTTCTGTAGATCATCAGGGTTCCCTAGGTTCCCCAGGGTACCCCTCCCTGCCAGCTCTGAAGTTGCCAGCCCTACCCAGGGTGCACTTTTAGTCCTGAACACAGTGCCAGGCCACAGCTTTGGAGATGGGAACCTCCAAGGAGTGTCTGGCATCAGGGCAATCAGTGTTTGGCAGATTATCAATGCTAATAGGTTATTTTGCTCTGGAAAAGGAAGGAATCACCTAAAGTCCGATGGATTGGGATAGCTGACAGTAGGAGCACTCCTTTGTCGAAAAGGTTAAGGGGGTTTGCTGAGAAGTGGTATTATGGGAGCCAAAAAATTTAGCAAAGGCCCTTAAGCCCAAGACTTGAAAAAACTGCTAGTGGTATATCAAATCAGCATGCCCCAGGGCACATGAAAATGTCTGGCTACTTCTATTGAACTTGTAGTGGGAGTAAGTCAAAACACTCAAAAACCTACACAGTTTGGCGCTTCATCATCATAAAATTGTCTGTTGTCACCGGGCTAGTGTAGAGCCCCCGCCCCCTGGCACCTGGTCTAATTTACAGGCTTCTAATCTGGGCTCTTCCCTCACTGTGAGGGTACCTAAGTCGGGGGAGCTGCCTTCAGCATTCCCTGAGGGTTTCCAGTGCTCTAGGCAGATGCCATTAAGACTCATATTTTGTTACATGGGAGCCAGGCAGATAAGAACATTGATCACAATACTAGAGAGCAGAATTAATCAGTTCACTGAAGAACGTTGTGCATTTCCAGCGATAATTTAGCAGGTGGAAGCACCCACCCAGCCTGCTTTATTTCAGATTTTTGTCGCAAGAGATACTCAAACCCTAAAGTTAATATGGATTGGAGTTCTGTGGGTCAGAAGGACTCAATGGGCTGGCAAAGATGCCTAGAATGTTTTATGGAACAGTGAGCCTGCTGTTTCATGGTACACGGTCTGTGCAAAAGGACAGCCCACTAGCTCTCTGGGATGCTGCTCAGAAGTTATTCTTTGAAAGGCTCTTGGTTGCCAGGAGATAACTCCAAGTTATGTTCAACTTCAGATTCTAGTATGTGTGGACTGGATTGGGAAAAGATGGTTTACTTGGTGCAACTGCAGAACTATGGTAGTGCCAGATTTTATAACGGGGAGATGCCCTGGAAAGCCAACACTCTCTTTGCTTATCTCTTAATGTATACAATGTTTTGTCTGGATCTATATATGTGTACTACATGTGTGCCTGGTGCCTCTGGCGGCCAGAGTCATTGATGGTTGTGACCCACCTTGTAGGTGCTGGGAACTGAACCCACATCCTCTGCAAGATAGCAAGTACTCTTAACTGCTGAACCATCACTCTGGCTCCTGCTTACTTTTTAATACATATGGGGTGATTTAGACAAGCTTGTTTAAATGAATAGCCATATTACAGAAATCACATCTATGAACTGTTTTCTAATAATTTCTATGGTAAAGAAGACATTACTCATATTCTAATTTTAATATTGGCTATACTTGACAGTCTGATTATTTTTAAGAGACAGATATAATGATATACTGTCTTACTGCAAATTAGATATCCCAGCATG
The DNA here is from genome assembly GCA_001685095.1 of Ellobius talpinus. Taxonomy (NCBI): domain Eukaryota; kingdom Metazoa; phylum Chordata; class Mammalia; order Rodentia; family Cricetidae; genus Ellobius; species Ellobius talpinus. Next base: position 10,521 of record LOJH01051465.1, read on the forward strand.
TCATTATAAAATATTATGGACTATTTTTGTCAACAATATAACATTAGATACTTTTCCTTTCTGGTTGAAAGAGCATGGCCAGAGAAGTAGGAAAAGTACTTTCCCTTTCTCAGATTCTCATCCCCAACCCCCTTGTGCTGAGGTCCAGCCAAGGGTTTTGTGCAAGCTAGGTCAGCAATTCCCCTCTGCACTGTATTGTGGATACCGTAGTTACTTTGTTCCATTTTTATTGTGATGGTTTTTCTGCTCATTCCTTATCATTCTCTTTGCTTTTGGACTTTCAGCCACTCATTTAATATAACCTCTCTCATTTATTTGGTGCTGGAGATCAAACCTAAGGCCTTGTTTCTGCTAGCCTCATGCACAGCGGATGATGCAACCTCGTCGCCATCTCTAATTTCAGACATGGCTTAGGTCAGCTTTTGCCTGTGTCAAGGTTCTCTGTGTGTGGTGGTGCCTTCTTTTGCTGGAGGTGGGAGGAATTGAAAAACAGTAAGTCTGGCAAGATAGCCCAATGGGTAAAGGTGTTTGCCTCCAAACTTGGTGGTCTCAGTTTTATCCCTGGAAGTAACATGATAGGAAAGAACCAACTTCCCAAATATGTAATTTAACATCTGCACACTTGCTGTGGTGTGACCACCACCCCGCAACTTCCTAATGTAGGTTAATATACAAAAAGGCAGAACATGGCATATGGTGATAGGTGCCCTTAAAGTTCATTATTAAACAAAGTCTTACATATTTTAGTTAACTGGAATTTGAGACTGTAAGAATAGAAATCTGTCCCAAACCAAGGTTCAGTCTAAAAACTTTTGAAAACTTTTGGCTTTGACTGGATTTGGTGTTAAGTGGAGAATTTTCTACTAACTTTTTTCTTTCCCAGCATGACCCTGTGTCTGCTGTTGAATTCGAACTCAGGTCTGTGTGCATTCACAGCTGTTCTCATGGCTTTCTGCTGAAATAAGCAGGGAGTTCAACAGTTCATGGCGAAAACTTGAGATCTGTATTAAATGTGTGGCTCTGAAGTGTTTTGAGAGCCTGGCAGGCAATCCGACCTCCAAGACAAATGTGATTCTTCACCTACAAAAATGAAGGCTCAAGCTGAAGGTCCACTGGCCTCTTTTGGTGCCAGAACATTCTGTAGTTCACAAGAGATTGTTCACAGTCCAGTAAGTGTTTCTTTCTTCTTACCAAAGGCTATTCTGTATAGTTGCCTTCATTCTTCAAGGGAGGGGGGTTGTCGGAGGAAGAGTGTGGTGCCTCCCCTGTCTGTGATCTGATTGTAGTTTTGCATGACACAAAGTAACATTTTATCTACTGTACAATATAGCTTACATTTTGGGGGATTGTTTCTTGTTAGTCAAGAATCCTAAGAGCTCTTTTTCAGTGAAGGCAGAATCTGCATTGGTTGTGTTGGATTAATGACTACTCGTCTCTGCTACTGTACTTGATGGTATTTAGGATCGAAGGTGTTGTCAAACAAATTAGAAAGTTATCTGGAATTCATCTGGCTTTGAGGGATGTCTTGCAGAGTGTATAATGCTTTTAGAAGTGGTCCCTTTCCATAGCAGTGGTTTAGTAATTACGTACGCATGAAACTAAAGGTCTTTCTCCCTGAACAGTATATTAGTGAACACTGAAAAGTCTGCAACCTTTCCTTTCTACTTTATAATAAAAAAACTCTCATTCTAACAGATTAATCAGGTATGACGTAAATGTGTTTGTGCTTTTTTCCCTCTAAATGTTGTATGAAGGCCGCTTATTTGTTTTCCTGGCTGCCCAGACTTCTGAAATAATCACACAGAAACTGTATTAATTAAATCACTGTTTGGCCCATTAGCCCTAGCTTCTTATTAGTAACTCTTACATCTTAATTTAACCCATTTCTAGTAATCTGTGTATTGCCACGTGGCTATGGCTTACTGGGTAAAGCTCCAGTGGGGCTACATGGCTTCTCTCTGCCTCTGCCTCCTTTCTCCCAGCATTCAGTT
>LOJH01051466.1:0-12231 GCA_001685095.1 Ellobius talpinus
TAAATTAGACATATAAGTTAAATTTAGACATGTATTTTACCCAATTAGTTACAGTTTTCCAATGCAAGTAAATGTGAGAAGATTAAAAGTAATAGTAAGTTAAAGAACTCTGGAGGCGGAATTTCTCCTTGGTAAGTCTAGCACACGTGGGTATCTTACCAAAGATGGAGCTGAGGTCAAAATGGCAGCTACCCAAATGTTTGAACCTTTTTTAGAGCTGTTGTAATCTGGAGTTACAAGTTTTACAGATCTTAAGACACACATACACACAAAGAAATAAGACAAGCATACTATGGAAACAAACACACATATTCACACAGACATAAAACACACATACTGTGGCCTTATTATTTTAACAGACAGACAAATAAAACATTTTTAGGAACCTGTGTCAGCTCACCAACTTAAAAAATCCTGGTGTAGGCAGGCAGCAGAAGCCAGGGAAGCACATAGGTGACCATTAAGGACCAGATTAGCAGACATTGCAATGGAGAACAGAAACATAAGGATGGAAGAACTATACAGTTTTAGAGTGAAAGGACAGGGGGGAAATGGATCCCTTGTAAAGAGTACCAGCATGAGACAAACAGTAAACAGAAGTGGGGAGGGGACAGGAAAGAGGAGTGGGAGCGGGAGCAAGAGCACAGCATCCAGAAACCATGGGCATATGGGGGCTTGTTTATTTTATGTTAAGTGTTAGATAGCCCCAATTTAAAAGGATTTTTAATAAAAGGCAGCCCAAGGGTATTTGGAGATCAGGCATAGAATTGAAAATGTCCATTTTTACAAGTCTATGCCAAGTCTCAGGACTCAGCATCTACCGTGATAAGACTCTTGAGTTAAAAAACAGAAGGGTGTAAGAATTGCCTGGGCAGACATCTCTGCCCTAGCAATCCCACCTCAGAGAGGACTGCCTTGCCACTTTTGGTGGGGTCAAGAATCTGGCATGGACTGTGGCTTTAGCAGACTGCCCTACAAACATATGGGCTCTGGACTCTAGAGGCATGTACTGGAAAAGGGGGAACTCACCCAGATGAAGCCAATCTTAACCTGGCAGAGAGCAAAGGTGAGAAAGGTGTTTTCCAACAGGTAGAGCCCTGGGCCAGTGTTGGAAAAACAGCCCATCTCAGTGAGACCTCCAAGTGTTAAGGTTTTTTCAGACCAACAAACATTTCTGCCAATGCAATAATTGAAATCAAACCAAGTCAGACCAAATTAGAAGAAGCCCAGGTTTAATGGATATCAGCACTCCTTGGTCCCCCCACCCCCTGAAAAACACTAAGAGGGAAAAGGGGTGACCACATGTTCATTCTCTGGGGGAACAATTTAAATAGCCTATGGGAGTGGTCTTGACCTTCCCTGGGGAGGGGTCACCATTGGTGGGTTTCTTGGAGGTGGAGTCTGGACTGCGGCCACTCCCAAGGGAAGGGGCTTGGAACTTTCCACCAAACATTCCAGACTCCTTGTGTGTATAGATGCCAGGGGGCTGGGGTGACATTTCCAACCAAATATTCCAGACTCTTTTTGGATAAAGATGTTAGGGGCTGAGGTGATGCTTCCAACCAAACAGTTACATTACTGACCCAGAATAGCACTCAAAACCTCACACAGATATTATCAGCCTTTACCCACATGTTGTTTCCAATGTTTATGGAATATTTATTGTTTAGAGTTGCTTTTAACCTGTTGACTACCTTCATAAAATGATTACTACAACACACACACATACATACACACTAAAGTATGCAACTTAAGATTAAAGCAATGAATTAGCATAGGTTGTAAAATATTGTTGCATGGGAAATCCCAAGCAGAGTAAGGTTAGTTACATTGCTCTCTTAAAGGCAGGGTGAGCATAAATGGGGCAGCAAATTGAGTAATTGCCTTAAATGACAGCAAGGTACATTATTAACTTGGCTGCTAGGTCTGGCAAAAGCTCAGTCTCTTACTAGAGGAATCTTCAGAAAAAGATATCACTCTGAAAAGGATGATTAAATTATAGAAAAGAATCTAGACAATAGACTAACAAATAAGAGGGAAAATTTGTCTTCTGTGAGTGGAAAACTGTGTGGAAGGTGTCTGTTCTAGCTTCCTTTCTGCTGCTGTGACAAAGACCATGACCAAAAGCAACCTAGGAAGGAAAGGGCTGATTTCATCATATAGGTCACAGTCTATCATGGAGGGAAGTCAGGACAGGAGCTCGAGCATGAACCTGAAGCCAGGCCAGGAACCTTACAGTCAAGGATGTTCAACTGAAACCATGGAGGAATGCTGCATGCTGACTTACACTGGAGAATCACAGCTAGCTAACTCAGCTGCCTTTATAGTTCAGTACCACCTGCCTGAGGATGGGACTGCCAACAGTAGGTTGATCCCTCATACATCAACTCACAATGAAGACAACCATCCACAGATACACCCATAAACCACTCTGACCTGAACAATCCCTTTCTCGGGGAACTCTAGGCTGTGTCATGTTGACAGTAAAACTAACCACGATACTTTCTATATGAGAAAAACTAGTGTAGAAAAGGTATATTTAGTAAAGCTTATGTTATTCATCTTAGCACCATCTCTTTCAAATGGAAGCTTCATGCTAATCTTCCAGGCATTAGTAGAAGGGGAGATGCCTTCACATGGAGAATATACATGCAGGGTCTAGGCAAGGGCAGACCAGAGTTCTTTCTGTATATGCTCTTACTTAGCTGGTTTCAAGTCAAAATATTCAGTATGACAAAATGTCAAGGTTTGGAGAATCATGTTCTACCACTTCAAGTCAACTAATAAAAGTCACTTTTGAGAGTAAGCATGGTAGATTCTGATGGTTGGTCTAACCCTTGAGATACATACAGAGAATGAGCCAATGTATTGATTCTTTACAATGTTTCAACATTTAAAAATACAACAAAACTTATTTGTTAACTATTGGAGCTACGTACATCTCATGTTAACATATCAAAAACAATTATCTTGGTGACTTTTTGCATAGCATCCAAGACAATATAGCATATAGAATATTTGATTGTCCCATCTAGGAAGGTATTTGAATAATCTACATGATTTTATATTGAAATTAAACTCAACTTGAAATGTTTATAGGTAAAATAAGCCTTGTGAGTCAATTGATTAAAAATACAATCGTCTGTGAGTTTTACTCAAGTAATTGAATCAATGAAACAGTCACTTGGGTAATTTAAAACCATAAACAAATATTATTATTATATACTACATTTTCAAAAGAACAAGAAAGTGGGTGTATATGAAACTTTTCAGTTTTCCAATGCTGGAAAGCCTGATGTACACAAAATGGAATTTGCCTATAGGCTGGAGTTGGCCGGAGGGTTACTAAATGACCATATGAGTGAAAAATTCAAAAACTGTACAATAATTATTTAAATTATAGAAGTGAACAACATGAATAAAACTGAAGATTTCTGCCTTCATTTGTTTTCTTAATCTTTGTTCCACCCCCAGGCACTTAGTCTATGCTTCTGCAAGCAATGTATATTTTAGACACACATTTTACCTGCTGGAAGATTACAGTTTTGAAGGAGGCAAGCTAAAAATAAGCAAGCCATATAGAAAGCACAATTAGCCATTGTTTTTGTGTGTGTGTGTGTGTGCCTAGATTATACATATTCTTCCAGGACAACCCCAGCAACTCTCTGTTGTATACTTCCAGCATCTATATGAGTTTGCCTTTTGCATTTTCAAAATAACATTGTCAGAACCCAAAAATCAATGGTATACAGAGAAGTGTCTTTATGCTATAGTATAAACTATAAAATACAAATGCATGGCTAACATAACTAGTGAGACAGCCCTGCCCACATCCCAATGCAAGTTCATCTTTGTTTTATGCTCTATCAATTATACATGAGCTGTGTCTTGGATATTTGTATCTCTCAAAATTCCTGTGTTGAAATTTAATCAGCAATGAAGATATTAAAGGAGGGGCCCTGGGAAATGATGAAGCTCGGAGTGTAGGGCTTTCATAAATGACATTAGTACAATATAGAAGAATTATAACAAGGATGCATATCCCTCAATCACCTAATAAGCCTTCAGTAGGTACCATCTGTGAAGCAAGGGTAGCTCTTGTCAGGCACTAAACCTGCTGCTACTTTTATTTTGAACTTATTTGGTTCAAAGAAATGAAACATCATTTCTAAATGTCTCACTCTTAAGTACTTTGTTACAGGATCTTAAACAGACTAAGACAATATCTACTGTATTCATGACAATCTGCAAACATTGTTCAAAAATGAAAGAAAATGGAATGGATGAAGGCCCTTTGCCTCTGACCACAGAGAATGGAAAAACTGACTTGGGGGTTGTAAAAGTGGAAACAGAAGGTGACATCATCTCTGTAGTCTGACGCACTCCAGTGTGTGGAAATGTTTTCTTCAGCTGTGTCCACAGCCCACTCTCCCTGACCACCCTCTTGTCTTACTGCCCATGCTGTTTCAGTCATGTTTTCAGATTCATCTTCGTCTCTGCTTGTACATTCAGGGGTGGCCAGAGCTCAGCCATCCATCCTCTCCTCATCTACTCTTACTCCCTGGGTAATAATGGGGAGGGCCTTGGTCCTGACTCAAAATGATGTGCTAGACTTTGTTGACTCCCCATAGGATGCCTTACCCTCTCTGAGGAATGGATAGAAGGTGGCAGGAGGTGGGGGAGCGATAGGAGGGAAGGGAATGGGAACTGGGATTGGTATGTAAATTGAGAAAAGATTGTTTCTTAAAAATAAATTAATTAAGAAAAAAGACCAGCTGCAAGTGACACCAACCCATGAAGGGCTCTCAGATCCTTACCCCTTGCTCCATCCAATGCCAGTATCACATCTTGAACTGTTCTCTAGCCTCCTGTTTCCTACTATAAAAGTCTAAAACTACTGTTCATTCCTCTCAAATACTGAGTACAAGCACAACCTGCCCTTCGTCTACACTCGAAATTTCTCCAGAGAGCCTTCTGGCTCACTTCATTGCTAGCCAATGGACACCTTGTCAATGAACCTTCCCTGAAAGCAATTCTGAAACTAGAGACATAGATCCATGGATAAGAGGGCTTTTTTATACCAGTTTAATTACCTGAGTTATAAACCCTAGATCCCCCATAAAAATCTAGGTGTGGCTGCATACACATCTGCAACCCCAACATTGTGAGTGGGTGGGGAAAATGACTCAGTGGTTAAGAGCACTGCCTGCTCTTCCAAAGGTCCCAAGTTCAATTCCCAACAACCACATGGTGGCTCACAACCATCTCTAATGTGATCTGGTACCCTCTTGGGAATAAGACCTGGTCAGTCATCTTCATCAACTCAGACCATGAAGCCCAATATGGGCAAGTTCAACAGAACCGCTGTTGAATATGTGCTGCCCATGCTTTTTATTGTCATTGTCATCGTTGTTGTTGCTGTTATCTATCACGCTAGCTTCCAGGTTCAATGAGAAGCCTTGTCTCAAGGGAATAAGGTGAAATGTGATAAAGCAGAACATTCCATGTCCTCTCTGACCTCCACACCCATGTATACAGACACATAAGACACACACACACACACACACACACACATACACACACACGCACAGGACATTCTAATCCTCCCTTCTACCCAATCTCATTTACCTACTTCTTCCTTCACTGACTTCTCACTATCTGGAATAAATATAAGCTCCATAAGAGTTCCTGGCACTTATCAGATATTCAATTAACATTTATTGAATTAGCTGCTTGATTAATTCATAACTGAGCACTCCAATGTTGAGTTGGATTAACTTTTTGGTTTAGTTCATTGTATTGCTTTGAAAAAAATAATGAGCTACAAAATCAGTATCAAAACTCTAGTTTGGCATTCTGTGGACCCCAGGCTTCCCTGCCTGTGTCTTCTGGACTTGGGTCCACTGTGCATTGCCCCTGTTGTGCCCTGCAAACAACAGTTTAGCAACCTGACTTAACTTACTTTTATGTCTTACATGAAATGTCTTTTTGTCCTCCAAAGAAGCAATTTGAGGGCCTGGGAAGATGGCTGAGTCAACAGAGTACCTCCACATAAACATGGGGATGTGAATTCAGGTTCACAATACCTGAGTGAAAAGCAGAGACACTCCCCCACCCAGAGGCAGGTGTGGGGGTGGAGAAGGGCAAATTTCTTTTATTCATTGATCAGTCAGTTTAGCTGACACACACACACTCACACACAGAGAGAGAAAGAGAGAGAGAGACAGAGACAGAGACACAGAGAAACAGACACAGACAGAGGGAAACGTGATAGAGAGACATCAATGATAAGAAGGGGCCATAGTCTTTTGACGGTGTCCATCTCAAAAGCCAGATGAACATGTCATAGCTTGAAAACTACAATTCCAAACAGCCAGTGAGCTTTCTCTGGTACCAACCTCCAGTTTGCACAGCTAGCACAGATGGAGTATGCATGATGGCAGCTGCATAGTTTGCTTTCTATGGAGCAAAATGGAGACTTGTGGGTAAATGGAAATTGCCACACACTGGACCTGCCTCTCATGCAGCTGTGATTGTCCACTCCCCCAGATACTGTTGCCTTGGTTCTCCACCAACTAACTCTGCTCAGGCCCCACTAACACCCCCTGCCCTCCTTCCATCAGGCGGTTAATTGTGGATCTTAAAAAGTCACCCAGCTTGGAATTGTGAGCAGCCAAGAAAAATGGAAAATGTTCACTTGATATCAATGGGAAAGAAAATGAACTCAGCAGGCATTTGATTTATCCAACACAATATTGGTTTTTCTTTAGATACAGGTAAGTAGCTCTTTCTACATGGTGACTGTTTCTGCTGTGGCACACTCCTCCACAGAACATAGTCAAGGTTCCTGTGGTCCTCTCTCAGGTCCTGCTGGTTCCTAAAGCAAAGAGCAGGGATGCTGGTGAGACACCCAGCAGTAAAGAGTCTGTGTGGGGACCTGAGTGCAGATCCCCAGCACCCACGCAAAAGCTGAGTGTGGTACCACGTGTCTATAACCCAAGCATTGAAAAGACAGAGACAGCAGACATCTGTAGCTCACTGGCTCACTGGAGCTCATAGTTGGGGAGCTGTGTGTTCAGCAAGAGATCTGCCTCAAAACGTAAGGTTAAGAGGCTGGAAGGATGGCTGCGAGGTTAAGAGCACTTTTTGCTCTTTCAAAGTAATGGAGTTCAGTTCCTGGCACCCACTCAGGAACCTCACAAATACCTGTAACTCCAGCTCCAGGGAACTTAGCACCCTCTTCTGACCTCTGAAGACACATGCACACATGTGGCTGACACAGACATGAACACCAATACACACATGAACAAAAGCAAAATAAATAAAGTGAAAAGAATAAAGGAAAGCATCCTAAGGTGAACCCTGATCTACACAAGCAGTGTATAGACATGCACCTGCATGCATATATCCATATGCACACACACACACAAACACACACACACATACACCATGAAAAGCACAAATTAAACAACAGAAGCTTTAGCATTGTGTGTAATATTAGCAAACAAAAACTATTTCTAGAGCAGGGATGCTCATTAGTACAGGATAGAATTTCTGGAAAAGGACCTGGATTTCAAAGGGCATTGATCTTTGGAGTCAGCCCAGATCCAGGCATCTGCATTCTCTGTGTGGGGCTGGTGGAGTGACCTTTCTTAAATACCTGGCCTTTCTAATGTGAATTCCAGATACCATCTGTCACCTACCCAGCATCTATAGGGAAATGCCAGTATACCCAAACGGAAAAAGAAAGCTATTGGATAAGACCATGGGCCACATTGGAAGTATGCATTAACCAGCTTCTTATTACAGTGTCCTATCTGGGTCCTTAGATTAGCATGTCAGCCCCAAATCCATGTAGATAAGAGTATAGGAAGGAGTACCAAGTATGCCCTGTGTTCCTGCCAACCACAACCACTCTATAGATTGTGACTGGAGAGGACTCCATAAAAATGGCTTTCCAAAGCACTTTGCTGTACCATCTTCAAACAGCTATTAAGCTGGGGCAGTGATGAGTACAAAGAGGAGGAACCTTGGCTGTCTCTTTGGCGTGCACCTGGCTCACAATAGCAGCACTTCCTCACTGTCTGTGGAGTCCCTGTTCTTGGACATCCCTGGCCTTCTGCCCTTCTCTCAGTATGTTTGGTTCCACTGGCACACCCCTCTCTTCCTCTCTAAAACACCTATGGGCAGAAATCATTTCTCCCCTTCATATTTCCTGGTAAAGGTGAGTAAGGAGGTTAGCATACTGCAATTATAAATGTCAGGCATCTCCCTTTGGGAAGATGGCCAGCCTCGACCCTCTCACTTAGGATTGGTGAAAATATTATCAGAAAAAAAAGAGCTGACAGCTTGGGAAAGAACTCAACTCTTCCAAAGTTAATGGTGTATAAGGGTATTCTTGCCCCATGTCCCCAGCATCACAGAATGGCCAATGGCCAATGTGACAAAAACCAGGTCAGGGACCTCCTGAGATTGCATCAGCACCTCCTGGAAATTTTAGAAATCGTTTTCATTTCAACAGCCCAGGGAAAAACAAATTATTTTCAAGTATTCACATGAGCACACAGAAAGATGTTTGGTTCCAGCAGCAGTGCCTAGCCAAGCTCGTGAGAAGCATCGAGTCACATCCAATCTACAATTTTTCACTGATGCCGACAACAGCCACTCTCTTGAGACTGGAGGGAAAATACTATATTTACTCACCTAATTCCCTGTTCTTTCCAAGAGGTTGATTTCTCCAGAAAGCATCTTGGAAAAGGATACCATGGCATGCAGGCTCCTCTAGCCTCTAGCCCTGGAGTCCTCTAGCCCTGGAAGCCACGAGCATGAGAGGGGAATATGTATGATTTTGTCAGCATATGTGTGGCCTTGTTGGGGGGAGTGTGTCACTGGGAGTGGGCTTTGAGGTTTCAATCTATGCTAAGTCTAGTCTCTTTCTACTTTCATCTTTTAGACAAGATGTAAACTCTCAGCTACTGCTTGAGTGCCATGCCTGCCTTCCTGCTGCCATGTTTTCCATCACAATGATCATGGATTAACCCTCTGAAACTGCAAGCAAGTCCGATGCTTCCTTCTCCAAGTTGCCTTGGAAACAGTATCTCTTCTGTATTAGAGTAGTAGCTGAGACAGTGCTTGGACAGCAAGCTTTCACTACGCCTAACTGCCCCCAAACTGAGTGATGACTGTGATACTATAGTGGCTAATCAGATCCCGCAAGAAAATCATCGTGAAACGGCACTGAGCGACCCCTAGTGGTCCCTGACTTTTCCAACAGCAGAAGGAAGAAGGTTGAGAACTGTGGCTTATTAACCACACAGCTGTCAAGAAGAACTAGGACACTTAGACCCTGTTTTCATTCCTGCAATATTTTAAACTCTTCGTTTAAGTAGAAATTTAAAGGTGTAGAGTTGAGCTAAAGAGAGGGCTCAGTAAGTACAGAACCCAAACACCCATATAAATGCAAGGTGTGTGTGGTAGCCCATGTACAATACCGGAATCTGCGGGAAACACAGGCAGGAAATCTCCAGCAGGTGTTCCTAGCTAGGCTGGCTGAAACAGTGAGCTCTGGACTCAACTAAGAGACTTGACTAAGGAAATAAAGGTGAGAAAAAAATGGAGGAAGATACCAGACATCAATCTCTGACCTCTCATGGATATAAAAGCTTGTGCAAATACATATACACATATATGTGCTTACATATATGCAAACACTACATGCATACACGCACATATACTCATCATATGAACACACAGGCTTAGACTCAGGTGTGTTCCACCTTTTGACACTGCAACACCATGTTGTCATGTGAAATAATCACGTTCAATAACTCCAAAATCAAGTCACAGAATAAAATTACAAAGAAAGTCTCAGAGTTAGAAGTAAATTTAGACTTTTGTTCTGGGCCATACTCTTAACTGTCTTCAGCCATGCTCAGCCACATGAAGCCCAGAGGACCTCGGGACGGACATAGTCCTGGGTTCTGCTTAATAATGTGCCAACCCATGATCACCAAACTCAGTAGGTAAAAGGTCAAAATCAGTCAACCTACCTCTTGGATATGAAGCATATCTTCAGGGCACCAAGTAATTGATGTAAGAAAATTTATCATAGAAGAATGGTAACTACAATAGTTCCTTCAAAGCAATGTTTCTGTTTTCCATGGTGTTGGTAGCCTACGGCCAAACATTCTAAAAGATATCAAACAGGAAGTTCCAGAAATTTTAAATCATACTGTTAAGAGCAGCTCGCTAAAATTATGCCTCGTTGCCTATGGCACTGATGCCTGTTATTTACGTGGCAGCCATCTCAGTTTCTGGTGGATTGCACAGGGTTCAGAACTGCATACTTGTCTTGAAAGATAAACTTGTGGAATGGATGGGAGTACCATAGTGACTATGTCAGGAATGATGGAAATACAAAAATGTGCAGTTAACATCTAATGAAATAATTGACTGGACAGTGATTGTCATTGCCTTAGAAACCACAGCAAATGTCACAGAGACTTTGTCAAGCACGGCTCAGATCGTCAACAACATCTGACCTGAGTAACAAAGCAGCACCAATACAGAAAAACACTATCAAAGACTCAGCTGGAAAAGTGTTTACCACACAAACATGAGGACTAGATCTAAGAACCCATGTGAAATGCGGAGTATTGGAGCACATGTGTTTGGGGGTCAGAGATAAGAGGATATTTGGGGCTCACTGGCCAGCCATGAATTCAGTGAGAGGTCCTTGTCTCAGTAATACCAGGCAGACAGCAACTGAGGGACAGCCCCCAAAATTGTTCTCTAGTCTTCAAACAGATACACTCACCTGAACATGTACATTCATACATATAGACATTTCCTTTTAAAAGTTGCTGATTTTGAAAAATATTTTTATTTTATGTACATGCAAATATGTACATACATGCCTGGTGCCTGTGACAAGCAAAAGAAGTTGTCAAATCCCCTGAGCGGGATTTATGAACTGTTGTGAGGTTCCATTTAAGAGCTGGAAATTGTACCTATTCCGAACAATGCAAGAGCAGAATGTGATCTTAACTGCTGAGCTTCCTCTTCAGATACCCCCTCCACTCCTACTGCTTTTCTAAAGGCTGGAGAAAGGGCTTCCAAAGCATGAGATCCTGAGTTTAGAGCCCCAATACATATATAAAAAAGCAAGAAATGGCCATGAATGATCCTGTAGCCCCATGGAGAGGGAGGGACAGCATGATGATCATATGGGTTTGTTGGCCATCAGCGTAGCTGGAAATCAGCAAGGCCCAGGTTCAGTGAGAGACCCTGTCTCCAAAGGATAACATTGAAGCAATAGCAGAGGACACCCAGAGGCCTCTGATCTACACCTATGTACACTCAGGCACACACACATGCACACACACACTTGCACAACCCGCATACAAAGACAACATGTTCACCTAAATGCCACTGTATTAAACTGCTGAGCAATAGAAATTTGGAGGAATTAAAGGAACATGTCAACCAAAATCAAACAGAATTAATTAACTGACTCCAGAAAGTGGGAAAATGCATACAGGAGACAACTGTGATCATTGGACTAATAACTGGCACAGAAGAGAAGGAGAAAGAAGATATTATTAAAGGTGAGAAGTGCCATTGTGGTTAAATAAGCCACACACAGCCCACAGCCTACTTTTAGATCTTAGTCAGAAAGAAAAGATCCGGCTAAAGGAAGCGTAAGCTACTTTTTTTTTTCCTATGGAAAACCATTCACTTTACCCATTCAGTTTATGCTTCACTGGAGCTCATATGGATGGCAGACACATAGTGAAATGAACCCAGTAAATGCACATGGCACCCTGGATTTGCTCAAAATATTTCCCTGCCACTGAAAGGAATGGGGGGTGATGGATAAAAGAAGACCTGGTGCTGGTAATTAATGTGGATGAGTGAGAGGTGCTGCTTCTGTTTAAAACTGCTTGTAATTAAAGTTAAAAAATACACACTTGATACCTAACTACTAGCTGTGTGGTGTTAGAGTTCTAAATTTTTCTGAATTCTGATTTCTCATCAACAAGACATTGAAAACAATGATTTTCCTCCCATAATTGCTTTGGAGAATAAATGAGTGTAATAGACTGCTGTAGGAAGTCTTACAGCCAGTGGCTACACGCCCACTGGAGGGTGGCCTCTTATAGTACTATACAGGCCTATGTAGAGCATGCATCCGATCTCTTTTTCCAACTGCGGGATTTGGTTTCTGATCTC
>LOJH01051467.1:0-12510 GCA_001685095.1 Ellobius talpinus
AAGAAGCCATGCTTAACTCTGTTATTTTGTGTCTAGAATTCCTTTCCAAGCTTTCTCAGGTTTTATTTGAGTGTAGTCAGCCCCACTTTGGTGCCCCAATCTTTTGTCAAAGACTGTTTGTTAGTTTCTCAGACACCCAGACCAGAAATAATCATAGAAACTGTATTAATTAAAATAGTGCTTGTCCTATTAGCTTATGTATATTTCTAGCTAGCTCTTATATCTTAAATTTACCCATTTCTATTAATCTGTGTATTGCCACATGGTTTTGGCCTACCAGTAAGTTTCTGTCAGTCATCAAGCATCTGCCTCCTGAAGTAGCTACATGAATTCTCTCTGACTCTGCCTACTCTCTCTTCCTCTATCTGCTTGGAACTCCCACCTTGCCCTATTCTGAGCTACAATAGGCCCAAAACAGATTCTTTATTAACCAATGGTATTCATAACATACAGAGGGGAATCCCACATCATTACATATTCTAGATGCTACTAATTGGAAGTTTGACTTCATAGCTTTAATATTTAAATTGATGAAGGTCAACTTTAAAAGTTTAATTTATAAGAATTTTAATATTTTATAGCTTGATACATTTTAAGGATTTAGATATTTTTAAATTTCTAGGTTTACAATTTAAGTTTTTATGTTTACCCCCTTGTGTTGGTTAATATTATTAATTGATTATCAACTTGGTACAGTCTAGTGTCCCCAAGGAAAAGAGACTCCTGACATGCTTATGAGGAATTTTTATAGACCGGGTTAATAGGCATAGGAAGACCCACTCTCAAAGTGAGTGGCTTAATCCCATGGGCTCAGGCCCAACAGCATCCATCACTATCTTCTTCATGGCCACCTCAAGCTTCCACAGTCAGGGCTTCCCTGCCATGGTAAACTGTACTGTTGAACTGTGAGCAAAATAAGCCCTTTCTCCTTTAAGTTGCTTTTGTTGGGGTTTATTTTTATCACAGTAAAAGAAAAAGTAGCTAATTCATACTATAGCTTGTGTCCTTCTATATTTCGAGTTAAATTTTGTTTAGACTTTACAGTAAATAAGAAAAAACATTTCAATTTTTTCAGCATCTTATTGAGAAGAATGTTCTTCCTCTCTCAATTACTATTTTAACATCACTGGAAATCAGTTGACCATGTTCATAGGTCCTCTTTCTTGGTATGGTATTTTTTAGTAACATTGGAATAAATATTGGGCACAGGTTGTTTTTTAATTTCCTTAACAATTAAATGAAAATTTTATTTCACAATATTGTTATAGGAGTAACTTGAAAACCCAGTTTCCTGATTGATATGACATTAATAATTATAATATTTGAAGATTAACATTATATTTTCAGATAGAAATAAGACGGGAGAGCAGAGTTGCCTGGGAATCCCTAGTGTCTCCTTTCAGCTGCGACTTTGCCCTTCCTTTTCCCCGAGGAAGTACTTAATGGAAATGAAGTGTCACTCACACCTGAAAAATGTGACCTTTTGCCTGACACTTGAAAAGTGAGATTGCAATGAAACATGTCAAAGGCCATCCTGGTCAAAAGGATAGAAAGCATGAAGGCTTGTGGTTCCTGTTGGCCTGAGAGGCTTTGTGGTAGAATGGTTAAGGGTAAGACAAAGCATGGCAGGAAGGGGCTAGTGAGATGAAGGGAGGTCTGACTGCAATAGTCACATACTGCAGGAAAAGTGAAAAACAAGGGCTTGCCCTGGCTGGTATGGGATTTACTGCACGGACAAGGCTGGCTTTAAACTCACAGAGGTCTGCCTGCTTGTATGGCAAGAACATTGTTCATTAATCCGTCTCCCTATTCCTGTAGTTTTTGAATTCTAGTCTCACTGTGTAGTCTGAGTTGGCCTCTAACTATTGATCTTCCTGCCTCCACCTTCCACACCACAGAGAGCAGCAGGATGCCCA
This sequence comes from Ellobius talpinus, assembly GCA_001685095.1. Classification (NCBI taxonomy): domain Eukaryota; kingdom Metazoa; phylum Chordata; class Mammalia; order Rodentia; family Cricetidae; genus Ellobius; species Ellobius talpinus. The sequence goes on from LOJH01051467.1 coordinate 1,917, forward strand.
GAAAGCATCACTGGGGATGGGTTCCTGCCTGCATCAAGGGGGAGATTCTAAAAGGCACATTGAAGACCCACTTTGCTACAAGTTAAGGAGGTACTCCAAGCCTAGATTTAGACTAACTTGATTGGTAGATAATAAGGAACCACCTAACCAAGGGGATGCCTTGATATTATGGAGGATGTAAGATGAACTCAGAACTATCTTTAGCAGAGAGAATGCTAAAGCATGAACTATAAACATTAGGTGATACCAGATCACTTTGGAAGCTATTATAATAATGTAGATTGAAGTAACTCTGATGCAAATTAGAATGAAAGGAGTTAAACTAAGTTCTCTGTGCACAAGGAAAAGAGTCCCCCTTGATGTCGTGACCTATTTAGGCAATTCTGATAGAATATCATCAGCTGGACTGTTTTAAACATGAATGATTCATTTATCACAGCTCGAGGTACGAGGAACTCCAAGACAAAGGCAAATGCATTGTCTAGAGAATGCCTACTTCCTGGGTCAGAGACAGCTTCTCTGTGTATCATCACATGGCAAGAGAAATATGGGAGTCCTCAAGGTCACCCCAATAATTATACTAATTATTGATGGTGTCCCATCACCCAGTCATCTCCCAGAGGCCTTGTCCTTAGGCTATCATATTGAGGTCAAAATTTCAACATTTGAAGTCGGGAGGACATGAACACTGAGATCACGGTGCTGGAGAACTGAAATATAAGAAAAACTTTTAAAAAAAAAGTTTATGTTTTCTTAATGACCTTTAAATATTTTCAATTTTTAATTACCGACCATGAAAAAGTTGCATGCTCATGTCTCGTAGTATGTATGTCTACAACTTTACAATGAGTGCACCATGAAGAAAGATAGCTTTTTAAAAATAGCTATTCATTTTTATTTTGCTCCTGAGTGTTTTGCCTGCAAGTGGTCTGTGTTGCCCGGGGGTGCATGACTGCTCTGGAGGCCACTGTGGAGGACCCTGGAACTATGGAGTTAGAGATGATTGTGTAGGTGCTGGGAACTAAAGGTGGGTCCTCTATAAGAGCAGTCAGTGCTCTTAACCCAGGAGTCATCCCTCCAACTGCCTGTTTTTGTTTTTCAAAGTTTTGTTGCCAGTATATTGTCCTGGCCTCCATGCAGCTCTCCTGTCTTTGTGATCTCCACAGAAGGAGTTCAAATGAGCCTCACAGGGCACAGGGCAGCAGGCAGAATTTATTATAGAGTGACAGGAGACACTCTCAAGGGTGAGAACGAACAGTGGCCAAAGCAACTATTTCAGATGAAAACTCTCACAGGATGACAGTGGGTGGTTCCTAAAAGGAATCATTACAGCAGGAAATACTCTCATGGGTGAGAACAATAATGACCAAAGAGACCATTGTGCCAACCAAACTGTATGTTTCTATAGGAGTTATACCTTTCGTGGGAGTTTCAGAAGCAGACAGCTTTTCCTCGGAGATGGTTTTCTGTACAGGTGGCTCACAGTCCCATCTGGATTAGGACTTCATGCTATGCTCAGAGGACGAGGTAATGGTGTGAGCATGTTCTTTATCAGAAAGCCTCTGGGCTAATAGTGATAGTAGAATCTTTTTGGCAGTTTAGAAGGGTCGGCAATAGGACTCAGAGCCCATTCTTTGGACCAGTGATCCAAGTCCTGAGGTTTCAATTCCTAGTTTCACAAGGAACTCATTCTGGGGAAAGTGCCTCTCCTCAATGCCTTTCAAGCCTGCTAACTAGAGACTAATATTTGTAATTGACATATAATAACTATTTATTCTCAGGACATCTCTTCAGGGGGGTAATGGCCAGATCAGTGGGACTGGTCTAACCACCATTTCTTTGGGAGAGGCATGTGAAACATTCTGTCTAAATCACTATTTTGAATTGCACACTTCGCTGAGGTAAATGTGCCTTGCTTCTATTTCCAGGCGAATCTAGAAGAGTGCCCAGCACGTAGCGACAAGCTGGAAATGCCAGCTGGGTAAAAATATTTAAAGATCAGAAAAGTCATCTTGACTCTGAAAAGGGTACTAGAAAATGGAAGGTGACTCACTGTGCCAAAGCATCCTGAGATGCTTCTTTGGTGGCTTGCACAAATGCAAAGAAATCATCAACTTCCATTCTTCAAATTCCAGAAGCTAAAGAGGTGCTAGAGATCCTGAGTGTCTGAGCCAAAAAGGAAAAGCTGCACTTTGTAATGGAGGACAGATGCTGAACGCATCTGCTTTGTGAGTAGCCCAGCAGATGTGTTATATTTATCTGTACTACATCTGATTCAGATCATCAGGCAACAAATATTTATTCAAACTCTCTATTTAGAAGACAGTCAAGTCATGTCAGTAAGAGCGCTACCGCACAGAGGCAGTATATTAAACTAGAAACGATCTCTATCACTATCTTAATGCTAAGTGATAGTTTATCATCGTGAATCACTCTTACCAAAATAATGATGTTTGGAAAATGATCATTTGTGCTTGTTTACTTCAGCTGGCATCCCTGAAATGAACCACCTCTGGTGTAGTCTGACACAGCAGGACCTGATGCCGGAGTGCATGTTGCGCTCTGAAGGTTTCAGGCCATTTGCTCTGGTGTGCATCCATGTAGGCTGTGTAAAGAGGCAGTTCTGCATAGTTTATTTTGTCTCTTGGCCATAGAGCACTAAACCCTGGACATTACTGTGTACAATGGGCTTTGAATTCCATGCCCATGGACCACAGCCAGCATCACACACAGAAGCTAATGACCAATTGCTATCTTAGCCCCATAGCTTGCATTCCTTTTGATAAGACTCTCCCAGCAAAGAGGTGGATCAGAAAGTACAGGATTAATTAAGGTCAAATCCCAATGAAACGTGTAATCTATTTTTCTCAAGGAAAGAAGTTGGAGGAATCACAGGGTGAATTTTATAAACTAAAACCCAATTTTTAAAATGCTTAATTAAACTTAAAAGTTAATTTCCTTTGTTTAAAGAGACAGACACGGCATAATTCAAAATGTGCCAATATATAGTCAAACAGGAAACATTCACCGTTTCTGTGAACTACTGTGATTTATATTGGGGATGAACCAACCCAAACATCTAACAGTCCAGGTATGTCTAAAACTATGATGACTAAGTTTATTAACATCTAGCCCTAAAAATTAGTCTCTGGGAAACTGTTCAGTTGGGGTCTAGTAGTGTACCATTCTTCAAAAATCTGGGTTTTGATGGGAAAAGTTTGAAGAAGTCACCCTGTGGCTCCATGAACTCATTATTCCTGTTTCAATGCTTTGTAAAAATGTCGTTCTCAGATAATGGAATTGTAAACAATGAAAATAGTTTACTGAGTTTCTGAATCTCTTATAAAGTAGGTTGTTTGGGGGTAGGAAGAGGGAGGGATCTGGTCATTTTTGGTAATAATCCCCTGTTAATTTTTCCTATCATATCATAAAGTCTAAGGAGAAATGTAAAAGCATCTCCCGCAATTGTCTTATTGCTCCAGCTGAGACTTCAAGAACTGCATTGAACAGGTATGGAGAGATTGGACAGCTTTGTCTTGTTTCTGATTTTAGTGGAATTGCTTTGAGTTTCTCTCCATTTATGTTGATGCTGGCTATGAGCTTTCTGTAAACCGCCTTTATTATGTTGAGGTATGTCCCTTGTATCCCTAATCTCTCTAAGATGTTTATCATAAAGGGTATTAGGTGTCAAAAGAGTTTTCTGCATCTAATGAGATGATCATTCAGTACTTGACTTTCAGTTTCTTTATAAGATGGATTACATTTATCAATTTACATATTCTGAACCATCTCTACATCTCTGTATTTTTCTGGTTTTGTGTGTCAACTTGATTCAAGCTAGAGTCATCAGAGGAAGGAGCTTCAGAAGAGAAAATGCTTCCTTGAGATCCATCTGTAAGGCATTTTCTCATTTAGTGGTCAATAGACGAGGGCCCAGCCCATGGTGGGTAGTGCCATCATCCCTGGGTTGCTAGTCCTGGGTTCTGTGAGAAGATAAACTGAGAAAGCCATATAAAGCAAACCAGTAAGCAACACCCCTCCATGGCCTCTGCATCAGCTCCTGTTTCCAATATTCTGCCCTGTTTGAGTTTCTGTTCTGCCTTCCTTCAGTGATGAACAGCAATGCTGAAGTGTAAGCTTAATAAACCCTTTCCTCCCCAACTGCATTTTGGTCATGGTATCTTAGTCACAGCAATAGAAACCCTGACTAAGACAGTCTCAGAGATGACTCCTACATGCTGAACATAGACACATAATCTTAGCTAGTCAGGACCCATATTTCCCAACATTGGCATTGCAGGGATGATTACGTACCTCTGCAGGGAAACTGGAGTACAGATAAGTTCAAAGGAAAATGACAAAGAAGTTCAATGGCCTTTCCATTTGTCAGAATGTTTCATCTGTAACTACTGTCTAACACTATAGCTAGCTGGAAATTTGTAAACCTAACTTGTTTGATGGTAAATGTAATCCAAAATTAAGATGGCAGTAATCATATCAATAATACAAAAATGATCTGAACAACTGATAGCTTTTTCTTCCACTTCACATGTGATGTTTAAACGAATTTGTAAGCAAGTTTCTAGAGATGTGGGAAGTTGAGCAAACCATCTAACAATGTTTCTGAGCTTCCATTCCTTTCCCTGTAGAATGACAATCCTGGCATCTGTCTGTGAAGATGTCTTTGCTGATCTCAAACCAGAGAGGCATAGCTTTCCCACGTTCTCCACACCACCCAAACAAAAACCTGAATAGTTGTGTTATCTATCCCCAGAATAGCTACTAGACATACACAGCAGAAGCAAGTAACCAACTCCCTTAAATATAGTCCTAGAATCCAACAGAAACCATGTTATAAGATCGAGTTTTTAAAAATAAATAGTATTAAGTATCCAAATCATCTATTCGGTCCCTAGGACCAACTACCGCACGTTTTGTGGTCATAATGAGAGCTGTTGTCCCCACCACTTGTTCACCACCAGCAGAAACTATCTCCTTAACCTGTGAGCCGGAATAAATCTCCTTGTCCTTCACTTGCTTTCGTCAGATTTTCTTTGGTCACTGCGTCTGAGAAGCCATCAGTGCCCGAGTGTTCATCTACTGGCGCACGGTCAGCGCGTCCCTGTGCCTCTCTTCCCACCACTCACAAGCCCATGCGTTTGAGAGGGATGTATCAACCCCTTCTTTTGCTCAGATCAAATTCTTGATAGAAACAGCATAAAGGAAGAGAGATTTATGTCATCTTCTGGCTCAGATAATATGACATCATGGCAGGGAGGATGCGATTTCTGATATTCCATCTGAGAATGACTGGAATTTGGAACTGTGAGACGAGATAAACCTTTCAGCCATGAATTTGCTCTGTCAGGTGTTTTGTCACAGCATATGATGGGTTGTTAATACATGAGCAGTCGTCTGTTGGCCCACAGCCCTCTCGCTCTGCCTTCTCCACCCACCCACCCCATTTGTTTGCTCTTCTTCCACCACCAACGCCGTCAAGAGACAGAGAGAACCTGGGTCATCAGCAGTCGCCATGATGACACTCAACGTTCACCTTCCAGCAACTCGCTTCTTCTAGCAAAACCCCACATACTAAAGGTCTTACAACCTTTAAAATCAATTCCACCAGCCAGGGACCAAGTATTCAAACATATGAGCAGTCCAGACACTTCCCATTCAAAGCATATCCGAGAGGAAAAACCTACATGCCAACAGATGTTGAAGGGGAAAAGACTTAGATTAGAATGTTTACATTGTTAATATATTTTCATATAAAATATACTGAATAGAATTATTAAGCCTCAGAAGTACAAATGGATGGACTTTGAGTAGGAAACAGATAAGAAGACACATACCACTTAAGTAGGCATTTCAGTTCTCTATAAAGTAGACATTAAGAAAAATAAATGCCTGTCCTCTAATAAGGGTAGCAATAACTAGAGATCATCATTTTAGCTGGAATTTGGGACTTTATGTTGTACCAACAGATGAGAAATGGCAAATAAAGTTCAAGGGCAAGTTATGCAAATGGAAAATTAATGGCTTTATTTTTCTCTGTTAGGCATCATTTCCTAAGTGCTTGAAGCAAAGTGTGTGTTTAAACCACATTTAGATTTATCTTTGACATCTTTCTAAAGAAAAATGAAATTAAAATGCAATTTATGTATACTGTATTCTTGTACTTTGTACTCTTTCCATTTGTTTAGCACTAATGTTGTTGGGAGAGCTATTCTTTTCAGAAAATGTCAAAGAACAAATTACTCAAAATGGTACTGTTGGTTCTTAGTAGGCTGTTTTACTTTATAGTAGTGTAATGAATTCCCTAAATATTAGGACATATTTTTAACAATTTTTCAAGCTAATTTTCATGACTCATGATAAGAAAACTGAATGAATAGGGGAAACATACTGGGGAAAAAAAGGGAAAACAGTACACTTCTGTACCAACCAGCCATTTCTCCGGGACAACTTCAAATCTAAGTGAAGTCACCAATGAGTTGAGACTGCTAGCCTCATGTCGTCCTTTGGAAAACTATGTATATCACAAACTCTGTATACATTTTGACATAGTTGGCAGCCACTCTTTGAAATAGGCTCAGAATCAACTGAGCATAGAAACTCAATTTGCCCAAGGATATACTGGCCTTTAAGCCAGTTTTCTCGGGTAGAACAATGGAGAAATCTTCCAACATCTATAATTTTATGTGTGCTACAACTGTAGCAACCTTGGTTTCAGTCATCAGCTGCCCTTAAAATGATTATATATACTTTTTAGGTACAGAAGTATAATAAATGTGCTTTTAAGCTTACTTGAACACATATTTTTAGAGGTCTGATTTTATTACATATTTTCTTTTATTTCTCCCAGAAGATTGTTTTTTTCCGTTATCTCTCCAGCAGACCTGGTCATGCAGAATACCACCTGCTGCTCACACAGCCCTGTGACAGCCACTGCAGGTTGCTAATGGTAACACGGCCCTGGTAAACTGATGACTCCCGATGTCTTATCTCACCCAAGGGTGCAAAGGGCCTGTTCAGAGAAGGCATGATAAAGCTACTTAGGAATAGTGAGACCCAAATTAGGAATAAGTAGATGTGTAAGCAATTATCCATGGGCACATACTACCCTAAAATAATTGGAACCACTGTGCACATTGCTTAAAACTCCCTGATGCCTGCTATCAACTTATATCTTCACTTCTATGCTGGCTCTGTACAAATATTGGAAAAAAGCAAGAACACACTGTACATAGGCAGTAATTTTATATTAATACATTTTATTATTCTCTGATTTAGAAGTGATCTTGGAGCATGTCATTCAGAAATTTACCTGTAGAGAACTTCAATGTTATTTTATAAAACATACTAAAGCATAAATACATATAAAGATATATTGTGCATGCATTTGTAAGTGTAAATACATACATACTTACATATATACATACATGCATACATACATACATACATACATACATATGTATATTGGGAGAGGTTTGGGGACTATTGCCAGGGTCTCAGACATGGTCTACACATGTTTTGCCTCTCAAATACCAACCAACCAATCCTCTGTTTGCTTCAAATGTTTTCTCAGTGTTTAGTTACTTTTTCTCTTGCTGTGATAAACTGTGACCAAGGCAACTCAGAGAAGGAAGAGCTTATTGGCACTTATGGGTCCAGAGGGAGAAGAGCCTGCCTCCATCACAGTGTAGAAAGATGGCAGCAGGCCGGTATGGTGGCTGGAGCTGGAAGCTGAGAGCTCACATTTAAACTATGAACAGGAGGCAGGGAGAGTAGACCGGAAATGGCTTGAGTCTTCCGGCTCTCAAAGGGTTGTGTCTCCAGTGACACAATCCCTCCAACAAACCCATAATTTCTAAACCTCCACGAGCAGTGCCACAGAATAGGTGCCAACTTTAAGTGAGAATGTGGGGGAAATCTCATTCAAACCTCCATGTTATACTCCCTGGTCCCCAGAGTCTCACAGTCATATCATCATGGGAAATGCATTCAGTTCAGCTTCAAAAGTCCACATTGACTTTCATGCCAAGCCGTCTGAAGAGCGAAGGTACACTGTCTCTATGGGCTGTCTTTTGACTGCTTTATTTTGGTTTGGTTTTTCATAATTTTTTTTATTTCAGATATTCTAAAATGTTAACTGTAATTTTCAATGACCTTAAATGTGTGAGAAAACTAGCTGGCCAGGCTTATTACTGCTCAAGTTTATTTTTTATTTCATCTTGGTGACCTGCTAACATTGATCTCATAAATTTTAAATTTTATGCCACCATCTTCAGTAGATGTAAGTGAAGATGTTACATCACTACTCAGAGTTAACAAAAGAAAGGGAGAGAGGAAGTGTGCAAGGAAGGAAGGAGGAAGGGAGGAAGACCAGTATACAACAACCAGCCTGTGGACATGTGTAATTATGGTCATTAGAGTAATTTTCTTATCACCAGCAAAGACCTCTGAGCTCAGGGAGGGGCTGCTCCAATCGCCTTGTATATCTCTAATACGGATTAGACACAAGCAAGGGACTTAAATTGCTAATATTGTATCTTAAGTTATTCTAATTGCCTCTCCCACTCTGATTTTAATGTATCCAAATCATCTTTATCATATACATGAAGTTTGAAAATGTCAGCCAAAATCCAAATTCCAGAATTTTATTAACAGCAAATAGTTGAGTAAAGTCGTTGTGAGAGCAGCATAGCTCTGTGTGTTCTCCAGGGCCTTTGCCTACAGGGATCTATCAGACAGTTAAGTAAAATGGGTGCTCAGCCATGGGCAGTCCTGGTTTGGGTAATGTTTCTCTTACCTGCAGTGGGTGGCACACTGGGAAGGTTTGTTTTCTAGCTGATTGAATTAAGGGAAGGGATTTGCTTTGCATCAATAAAGCACACTGTACTAGTGCCAAACACAATCTAGCTATACAGTCGCGAAGCTCTTTGTATTATCTCATATGTGATAATGCAAACACACATAAGTTGCATGGCACGGTGACACATACACCCCTCCATTTTTAATACCACAAATCAGAGACTTGTCTCCTGCCTCCAAAGTAAAGCTTACAGTTACAGCTAACTGTGAATAGGACACTCAAGCCATACTTAAAATAAAAAGAGCTCTGTTCTTCTCAGGATTTTGGCATTCAAATGCTTGTACTCAAATACCAAACTCCTCATCAGCATGTAGACTGAAGGAAATGAAATAAAATTAAATTAATGATACATTAAAATTTTTAAACTGCATCTACCTGGATTTACCTAGTCATTAATGGGGTGTGTGTGCACTGAAGAGCCCCTTTCTCAAGCAGACAGCACTGATACACATTTTACTCCAATCTAGGATTGCTAATGTGTCTTAAGATTTCCCAGACAGCAATGTTTATGATGTTGAATGCCTTGATGTGTACTGTGAACTGGTTTCTTTGAATACATTTTAGAAGTGATTTCTTCTGAAGATACAGGATGTTACCACTGTAGCAAGAGAAATAGATTTGGTCATAGTGCTTATACAGAAGCGAACCCAACTCTTCAGTGACTATAGACAAATAAAGTTCAGACTAATGATAGATTTCAGAAAACCGAGTGATACATTAAAATGAAGCAATGGCTATTTAAACATAAAGTTGATTCTAGTTGCTAAATTTTGTATTCTAAATTCCCCCTTCCTTCTCTGTCATCCTTTCTCTTTCTTTTAATCTGCTGTATAATGTTTCAGAACCAGTGCCTGCCTGCAGCAATATTTTGTTTTTATTAAATTTCAAACCCTGAATTTGCTCAACAGAACAAAGAAAACTATTTTGAAACTTTGATCGTATCACCAAGTTTCCACTCTAGAAGGGCTATACATCCTGCAGGCCAAATTCGGCCCTAATTCTCTAAGAAAATGTAGTCATTTGAATTCTGGGGGAATTGGGATTTTTGTGTGTCTGAGAAGTATCTAGGCCTCAGTTTCAAATAATAAGCTGCAAACTTGTATGGCCCAAAGTTAAGTCCTCCAATGAACTGTATATATTAAAGCCAAGCCTGTGTCTTCAAAGGCACCTCACAGTGGGCAGAATGCTGAGATGAAAGGCCTGATGAAGAGAGAGAATGAAAGCTTAAAGATGTTTATTGTATAAGTAGGTGCAACTTTTTAAAAAAATGATCATTTTAGGATTTCACAAGGAATTTCTAAAGAGTTTTGTGTTTTATGAGTAATTAATTTGATTTGGGGTGATTGAGACTCCAAAGTGACTCCCTAAAAGATGTGAATCAAGGCTGAGTGCCCAGCTCTCTCTCCTGTTATGGTTTATGATTGTTTTATACTCTGTAAAAGAAAAAGTCACTACATTCAAGAAAACTAGGGAAGAGCTGACCTCTCCAGAATCGGTCTGTGAATTGATTCAGACTAATGGCATGACCTTTTGATTTTTTGAGGTCTCTCCTAAAAGGCCTCCAAGGAATAAAGGGCATGATATAGTCTTGGGGGGCAATAGACTGATTAAAACCTTTGAGAGAATAATTTCAGAAAATACAAGCACACGTCTGGTGCGGGAGAATTGTCAATCATGTATTTTAATAAAACGCTGATTGGCCAGGCAGGAAGTATA